>VWZK01018613.1:124049-135419 GCA_013396935.1 Baryphthengus martii | reverse complement strand
TTTACATAGGGAGCAAAGGCTGATACGCGCATAAATACCAGTTCAGGTCTCTTCTGTCACCTCTCACCATCTGAAAGCCCTGTTCTAGAGGACGAGTTTTTCTGTCCCGCTTATTGCGTGCCAGGCATGACATGATCTGTGCCAGGGCAGCACCAGTGTCCGTCTGAACGCCTGTGTGTGTTCATATGTGTTTACGCTTCTTCTTAAAAAAACCCAACAAACTAATTATCATAACTATGAAACTTGATTACAGCGTTTGAGGAAAGGAATTATGTTCTTTNTTTAATTAAACCCCCCCCCCCAAAACTCAAATTTCCTTTCAAAGGTTCTTTTCAAAAATGCACAGCATGTGGCACTTGGTGGTGTTTTCACCTGTTGGTGAATCAGAAGTTAAACATTCTTATATCATGTAAAATCAAATTGATATTAGGGAGTAATTCTAGATTGTCAGTAACCAAAAGTACCAAAGACCTTCTAAAACTCTGATGTGTGGCTTATTTAATAATACAAAATTATTTAACAAAAATGGAGACTGTATTTTATACAGTTGTGTGTTGTTTTTAAATGCACAGACCCAGGCAAATCCAAGCAAAGCATTAACAGGCACAGTGGCTGAGGGCTGACAAAAGGCCTTATCCTAAGGTTTAACTCCCTTTGAAAACAGTGGGTTTTGTTGCAGTCTGGTGGTGTTACTGTTACAGTTTTGTAAATGGATTTAAGCACAACAGTTTCAGAGAAAGAAGCTGTTTCAAGCAAATCCTCGTGGGTTGTGACACCTGTGCTTGGCATGCACAGAATTCCCCTGGTGCTGTGACTCCTCCCGCAGCGCCCGCTGATGCCAGTGCCTCGGCCCTCAGCTGAGGAACTGCGGCTGGTACGGGTGCTAAATGTTATTTATGGGTGAGAAAAGATGATCTGTTCCTGGAGTGGATGAATAGATCTGCCTCTTGGAAAAAACTGAACGCAAAGCAAATTAAATTGTCGCTTAAAACGTTCCAATGTTTTAACACGGCAAAAGCAAATATGAAAACAGGGCTGAGAACACCCTTTTGCTAACTAAGTGGCTGAGTACTCTCACAAATGGTAAAGATTGGCCAATTTTAGGAAACTTGTTGCTTGTCAGTAACTTTTTCTTGAACCCCTTTGGAATCATCTTCCCAAAGGCTGCTGCCTCTGGCTGCCTGTAGCCTGTCTGTCCACCACAATGCCTGGAGGCTGCAGCTGGAGGCCGCACTGACAGCGCGATAGAATTTGTGTCGGGAGCTGGAAATGAAACACAGCTTGGCAAAATTAGCACAACCCCACAGGCAGTTGTGACACTCGGCTGAGGCTGGGTAAGACCAGCTGTCCCTGGCATTGGGCAGGTCAGGGCAGTGGTGTGTGGGGCTGCCCCTCGGCACCCTCTGGCTCGGCTTTGGGATACGTGACCTCAGTGTCACTCTCTGGAACCTTCTGTGGGGTTAAAAAATCAGAAAAACCTTGCAAAAGCTGTTTGATCATTTAAGCACTGAAGTAACAATTCCCTCCTCTTGCACTGAGAAGCATGTGCCTTTATTTTTTGTGTTGTAGGGTCTTGTTTTGGTTCTTTTGTGTGAGACTTCAACACTTGGGGTTAACAGGTGTAAGTAATGGGATGGCAATAGTCTGGGTAAACTTTCTAGGCTAAGACTGTAAAAAAATCTTTCTGAACTTGGTATAATTTATAAGAGGAACGTGGGATCATATCACACATCAGTTTCTGACAGACAATTTCTGAGCAGGTAAATCCTGCACGTGCTGTTATGTAGTGTAAAGGTTTGGGCCATTGTTGTAGGGCTTGGATTAAATTAGAAAAAAATTTAAAAGAAAGAAGCTTCCTCATCAGTGAAGTAGTTGCACCGAGTACCTCTCAATACATCGCCCCACGGCCTTGCCCCGAAATCAAAGTGAGGTCCTGGTTTGTGCACACACTCAGTGTCTGTGGTCCCTCTCCCACCTTCTGCTGGTGCCCCCATGGCCACACGTACAGCGGGGTGAAGGGAACCTTCTCTGAATTCTGGAGTGAGCCTCCTCTGGTCTCAGGAACACAGGTCCTGTGGGCTGGGAGATTTCTTTGTATCTCGGCTTTGTCAGTGCTAGATTTTATCTGCCCACACGTGGTGTAAGATCAGGGAGCTGCGAAGTGTTTGAAAAATGCTCATGGTCATTGTGGCATCATTGCAATCATGACTTGCAGCCATTTCCAACAGACCAGAGCCAGACCTCGTTGGGCTGCTGTGAGTGCTGGAGATGGCTCAGACGGTTCTAACAAACTCTCTGAAATCCACTCCCTGGCTTTTAAAAGCACCAGCTCCCCCTCTGCCCATAGGAGCCACCTCCTGGGTGGTGAAAGGGACCAGCAGGATGGTGGAACCCCTGGCAAGTGGTGCCTGTGCGATCCACCCACCCCTCTGCACGGGAGCGGACGTTGCCGTTTGTGGCGGAAGTTGTGGGGCTTCGGTCCGGCCCTGTTCAAAGGCATGCTGCTGTGCCTCAGAATGGAAGGGAAGGTTCATGAGAAGTTGTGCTTGTGAAGGCCTGAAGTGAGCTCCTGCCCCAGCACTGCTCTGGGAATGGGTACAGCAGAAGCAGTGATGGCTTGGAAACCCCTCCAGGGATCAGGGGAACTCCAGCCCTGCCTGGGCAGCCTGGCACATGCCTGGACAACCCCAAAGGGCAACAAATTGTTTCTCAGCTCCAACCTAAACCTCCCCTGGGACAACTGGAGGCCGCTTCCTCTTATCCTGCTGCTTGTTGCTTGGGAGCAGAGCCCAATCCCCTACTATTACGGAGTTGTGGGGAGCCAGGTCTCCCCTGAGCCTCCTTTTCTCCAGGCTGAATGAGCCCAGCTCCCTCAGCCTCTCCTCCCCACACTCCTGCTGCAGACCCTTCCCCAGCTCTGTTGCCCTTCTCTGGCCACGCTCCAGCCCCTCCAGCTCCTGTTGGGAGGGAGGGGCCCAAAATTGAGCCCAGGATATGAGGGGCGGCCTCCCCAGTGCCCAATCCAGGGGGATGATCCCTGCCCTGGTCCCGCTGGGCACACTGTTTCTAACTCAGACACACAGGAGGTTTGAGAACAGTGAATCCAGCATATTACTTTTGAGGATTTTCTTTTTTTTTTGTGGTATTTCAACATCTTTTGTGTCTGGTCGACTCACAAGCTGATGTTCTTCAGTCTTCAAGATTTGTCACCCCTTCCACAGAGGTGGGAAACAGCGGAGCCTGCACTTGGCTCAGTCTGTGCTCACAGCCACCAGCCAAAGACAGTGTCAGCCGCCCCACACGTCACTTGACACGAGTGTGATCTCCTCCCAGGGACAGGCACTTTGGCCTCTCACCTTCCCCTGCCTGGCCAAGCACAGAGGTCTCCCAAGCCAGGCAGCAGGGTGACAGCAAGTGCCCTGAACTGTCCCGGCTCTGTGTTAGTAACACAAACACGCAACACAAAAGACTCAGGCTTATTTTTTTTGGCATGCCTGCTACTGGAAACTCGGCCCAACAGGTCCTTCGGAATTGCCCAATTACTTTTGCCTTTGGCTGCCACCTACTATGTCAAGTTTTTACAGCGGAATTAAAATGTCCCCAAGACACAGACTTATGTAATGGAAACAATGACCTGTACAAACTGGGATGATGGTACCAAATAAACCATTTCCTTCAGCCAGGCTCTTGTTTTGCCACGTTGGTGATCAGGAAGGGCTCAGAAATCATCGTTACTAAGGTTTAAAATTCGCCTCTTTCCTGACAAATACCCTCAGAGCACAGAGCGGCTTCGCCAGTGGTGCAACACAGGGATGTGCAAATTCCTGCACTGGTTTGTATTTAACATTTATTGCGTGTCAGAGGTTGGTAGGCCGGTCAGAAAGCCCATTGCTGTTGGCTGTGGATGTCTTTCTGAAGCTGGGCGCTGGCCATGCAGAACAACACGTGAGCTAACGGCCCATCAGCACATGGTGCTGGCCGAGGAGGCAAAGAGAAGGAACACTTAACAACCATTGGCCGAGGGAAGCAGAACCCATAGATGCAGTAGGGCCGGAGCCAGGACCACAGCAAAACAGCTGGGAAGAGCCTGTCTGGCAGAGGCCGACACCGAGCAGCGTGAACCCCTGCTTCTGTGCTCTGCACCAGGCAGAGCGTGGTTTAGTGCCGTTCCGGAAGCCGTGCACTGCTGCGCAGGGGTCCTACAGGGATTAAAGCCCTCAGGGTAACAACCCAGATTTTATGGCTTCTCTGCTCTGCAAAAATGAGAAGGGCTAAACCCGGCACTTGGAAGTGAAATGGTTCCAGAGAAGTGGATGAAGGTGGAGTCAAAGCAGTTACTTCTGTGGTAACTGACAGGGCAAAAGACTGTGAGTTCAACAGTGTTGTTGAAAATAACAAACCCAAACTATTCTAAGTTTTTGTTCCCTGTGCTGCTGTGGCACTGAACCTGTTCACAATTCCGCTTAATTACCTTTCTCCTGTTAAACGTCCGCCAGAGTTACTACTTAGAACAGAGCAGTGTTTGTATCTCTTACAAAGAGCATTACAGTTATTACTCAGTTTACCATTTGCCTTAGTCTATATCATGATTTTGGCAAAAATATCAAGACTGCTTTCGGCATCATCCTCGGGCCCTGACTTCTCGCTGTGATCCTCTGGAGAGCTCCGTGCAGCCTGCTCTCGCACGGCCCTTCTCTTCCTCCTGCGGACATAGGCTGGGCGGCTCCTCCCCAGCTCCTCGGAGGGCGAGCTGCTGACACTGGCAGCAGCTTCCAGAGCCAACTCCAAGCATTTGTAGAATCTACAAAGAAACAATTGGGGAGTTGTTATTTTGGTAGGTTTGCTCTGGATCAGCAAAAGTGCTCTGAGAAACTGACGCTTTTGTAATATAACCCCAAGGCGCTAGGGGAAGAGAATCGTTACTAACACTGGAATGTTTTGGCTGATACTGGAAGAAAAATGAGAGGAGTCATCGGGCGTCCTGTGATGTCGCTTCTCTTTGTAACGCCTCTGGGTTAGAAATCAGTGAGTGAGGTAGTCAGGGGGCCATGGAGACCCTGCTCATCTTACAGAAACTATACAACGGCATCAGGATAAACATCTGATGACCGATGGAATTAATGATCAGCAGGACTGCTACTACTAGCAGTTACTCCTGCTAGTTACTCTGTAACAACTACAGAGATTTTCAGCGGACACCTAATACCAAACTGGTCTCAGTACACGTCACTGCCTCTCCAGCATCCTTTTGATCCTTGTGCTCTTTGGCTCTTCTGCCCACTCTGCTCCTCAGCTGGAGACACGTGGAGAGACCCATGCTGCGTGTAACCTTCCACCGCCTTCATACACCACCCCTTCTGGAAAGCCTACAAAGCGTTCCGCGGGCTGCGGCATGCACGGCAATTGGAATGCTGCTGAAGCGGTTACTGCCGTGGAATAAAAAGTGCTGGTGTCATCAGAGGGAGAAACTTAAACCCCGCTCGATAACTCGTGTTGTTTATTGGCTTTTGCTTAAGCAGTTCATAGTCCTCAGATCTTAAAAAAATAATTGAAATTGTACTTCAGGCTTCGGGATGGTTGTCTGGTTTTGGTTGTTGGTTTATTTTTCTCTTTTCTTTTTCTCATAACCTCTCTCACTTTTGGATTGAGATGCCGTGAGCAGGGCTGGTGTACTCTTACAAACCTGTCAATCCTCCTGGTGTTTTCCTCCATTTTCCGATTCGCTACGTGTATCAGAAATTCAATGTATTCTTCAGAGACCATCAGCTTCCCTTTGTGACTCAGTGGAACTTCTAAGCAATGCGTGCTTCGGACAGCCTGAAAAAACACACAGAAGGATTTATCTGAAATAAAGTATTTTACTTGAAGAAGGTTATTTAAATAATATGGGGAGTTTATTACAGGAAAAAACCCCACTTATCCACACTACAGGCTAGTTTGCTGTCGACTAAAGCAGAAAGGTATTTTTTTTGCCACAGCATGTCCCATGACAGCTGTCAATCACATTGCAAGGCAGGCCTTGGCTCCTAAAAAACCAAGTTAGCAGTAATGGTACAATTTTGTTACATTCCTTACAGGTAAGCAGAAAAGTCCTCACCATCATAATTTTCCCTCCTCGGCCAACAGTAATACCAGAGTTCCTGAACCCAGAGTCGACAGCCGCTGAATGCTGCAGAACAAACAAATGCCTTAAACAGATCTGACACTTTCACCGCAAGAAATAATTACAGATGGGTTGCAAGGCAGGTTATCATCTCAGTTTTGCAAACTTACTCAAAACTAATGCAATAACAGGTACATTACGACGATTTTAGGAGCAAACCCAGGTAGTGCTACAATCTGCGGCTGCTTTCCCAAGAACCGCAGTCGTGGTTGTCTGATCTTCACCTGCTGGGGCGTTAACAGGGCCTCTCTGGGCACTGCACCGTTTCATCTCACCAGGCAGACAGCCGTGCAGCGCTCTGAGAGCTCAAGGTGCAGTGACACTGCAAGAGAAGCTGATCATTCTCTCCTATGTTAACAAAGGGAGAAACCCATCGCCCGTTACTCTCTGGAGTCGTTCTGGAAAAGCAGGAGGCAAAGGTGTGACTCAGTCAGCTGGAACACTGGAGCCAGATGGCCTGGAGGTAGCAAAATGACCTCTGGAAACCCATCGTGAGCAACCCAGGCTCGCCGGGAAAAAAAGGTGCCAGGCAACCTGCTCCTGCCCCAACACAGAGCGGCAGGTGAGTCGTTTTGTTGTCTAAAAAGTACAGCACAACTCCTGTGAAGTTTAAAGCTGCGCTTTCTTCATCAGTTTACTTTTCCTACCCCAGTTATGAAACATACAGCACATATGGGACCACTCTCCAGTGCCAACGCTTTCCCAGGAGCCAGAGCTTTAGCAGCACAACAATGGGACGTTGCTACTCGACGTAACTTTACCAGGAGCTGTGCGTCTTGCAGCTCTTGACACAGCACGTGAAGAACAAACGGCTCAAACTTGAACACGACGTCACCAGTGGCTTTCTCGAGTGCTGCCATCTGGAAAACACACCAAAATATTTGTATTAATACTGCAAGTGTGTACTGTTATTACAAGATAAAGAAAAGAGAAAAGAAAAGAGAAAAGAAAAGAGAAAAGAAAAGAGAAAAGAAAAGAGAAAAGAAAAGAGAAAAGAAAAGAGAAAAGAAAAGAGAAAAGAAAAGAGAAAAGAAAAGAGAAAAGAAAAGAGAAAAGAAAAGAATAGCTGGCCAGCGTGTGAAATGAGCATTAAAAACACAGCAAAATAGTTCCAAGCCATCAGGCTTGTTCAGCTGCTGTTGATTTTCCATTGCTCACAGTACACAGAAATTCCATGGATTTCCATGATTCTGTTTGCTAAACTGACTCGTTTTGATAGAAATTCATTGCAAGATGGTCCTAAAAAACTTGAAGCACTGCCCTTCCCTCTTCTTTGTAGGTTCAGAAGAAACTGATGCAGTCAGTGAAGCTTTGGAGGAGGAATGTTCCCCTGCAATCAGGGGAAACCTGAGCAGGCTCCTTTAAAGGTTGGTTGGTTGTTTTTTAAACTGTTTTTAAAATCAAAAGACATTTAGCTTCTGAAGCACATTCCTCTACTTCAGAAAACTTTTGGGGGTTCAGAAGATTAAATTCACGGTGTAACATACGTGAACATATTTTAATACTAGTTTACATAATGATGCTGAATATAATGGATAACATAAATAATAACCTGTGTAAGAGTTATAAAGACAAAAAAATTCAGAGGCTGAAATTAAAGGCATAAATCCACAAGATAAGAAAAAAAAAATGAAGCAACTTCATAATTATAAAATTTAAGAAATTACCCTCAGCTCTGCTAGAAGACTGAGATGCTCGTGGCAATTTTTCCTGGACTTGCATGTGCAGAAAGCTCTGTGACATTCTGCCTGGCTTTACTACTACAATTTCTCTCCTTTTCTACACTAGCTTTATGCAGAGAAACCTTAAGGGCCGGTATTACATTCCTCCCTTCCAAAAGGTCACTTTGAGGCAGCTCTATTGCTTATTTCATTGTACGATTATTTAATCATAAGCACTATTTGTCTCCCCTTCTCATTTGCCTTCACTGGCATAATTCACAGCACTAAACAGTTTGCTGTTAACCTGAGAAATTTCAGCTGCTCCCCCATCTAGCCCTTCTCATCTTTCTTGTAAAATTAAAATAGTCAATACAAATCCTCAGGAAATACTGAAATTCATGCGCTTTTTAAAGACATGATGGCGTAAAAGGAAGCTGCTGAAGTAACGCTCTCTCTTTTCCTTTAGACAGTGCTAAGTATTTAACTGTATTTATGCAGCTTCTCCTCCACAAACATTATTTTCAGTGGAAAGCAGGTAATCCTGACTGGTTGGGTTTGTAATTTCTGCGCTGGATTTTTAAACAATACCCGAGTAACCGCAGCAGCGCTGAAGCCAACGAGAGACGGCAACGCTGGCCGTGGTGTAACGCTGCGCCAGGCAGAAACTTCCCGGCTGGCTTACTCAGGGCTCGGAGCTGCACCGGCCGCCCGAGCAGCTCCGCGTCCCACCTCTGCGACCACAGCGGCCGGAGGCCAAGCAAGACAGGCAGGGTAACAGCGAGCAGTGCGCTATCAGCTGCGATCAGCGTGCGCGGTGTCGCCGAGGGTGTTCTTAAGGGCTTCTGCTTCTCTGAAAAGAGTGAAGTAATTTAGCAGGTACTCTGGAGGCTGCTTTTCGGTCAGAATGCCGCTAGTTCAGGAAGTCACACTGACTGAAATCACCTGTGCTTGCCAGCCCTGCCCCAAAGCTGTCTTACACTGCTCATCTCCTCAAAAAGCTGATTAATGGAACAAAATATTTTCAGTAAAGGCTTTTTAGTATCTTACTGCATTGAAATCCTTAATTTCCTGCACATTCAATTTAATAGGGAAGCACTGAGAGCAATTTTCTATCAAGTCTGAGACCCCGATTTGCTGCGAGTGAAGCTGATGGAAAACATCCCCGGAGAACAGAATGAGGCCCCTCAGCTCTGAAGAGCCAAAGTCCAATTGCTGTTGTGAAGTGACAGAAAGCGCCAGCCGGTGATCCGTGAGAAAGCTCGCATGCATGGGAGGCAAAGGTGACGGGCGGTAGAGAGCGAGCGATGGCGCTGAGCGCCGGGCCACGCAGCGCGCTCATGGTCGGGCGGAACGGGCGTACGTCGGTCTGACAGCGCACGCTACGTTGCTGCGCGGCTCTAAGTGGGATGCAACCCGCGAGAGACGGCACCTCGTCCGTCTGTCCGTACAGACAAAACCAGCACGCTGAGGCGCTGCCAGAGGCGGACGCTGCGACCGTGCACATCTTCAGTACCAGGGGGCCAGGTTCTGGCGCGCAGCCGGCACCCATGGCTGCAGGTAGTCGATTGCAGCGAGAATGTGGCGTGGAGAGCATCACCCCCATCCCAGCTTAACGCTGCTCGCTGTAGCTGTGTCCTGCCAACCACCTACCAAAGAGGTGCTTCGTAATACACGATGCTTCTTCTCTAAGCACTGGGAGGATAGAGGGATAAAAATAAATTGTGGAACCACCGTCCCAGGTTCGTGTCGTAGAGGTCGAGATGTTGTCGGACAACAAAGATACGCGGTGAGGTCACACGGTCTGACAGCCAGAAAGCGCAACACCCGGCAACACCACCCTGACTTGCCTCCTCACTTTTCAAGCGCTGCACTAACAAAGCTTTATCATACACGAGAGGAGAGTCGTTTAAAAATTAATCAAAGATATCTTTTCTTAACACTTGAAATTCATGCATTGAAAAAAATAATAAATCCATCTACCAGTTAAAGGGAATAGGAAAAATCAGAGTATTTCCTCCGGGAAGAGTCAGCAACAACCCACTGCGCCCTACAACACCAAAAATTTGCTGATGGAAATCTCAGCAAGCCCTGCTTTGCCAGAACAAGTACTGACAAAGGCAAATATTCTAGAGATCTTTTTCTCTGTGTGTGCGAATGCATGCGTACGGTAAAGCAAGATGTGAACTGAGTGAGAGAGTTTTGACCTTGTAACCACTTCTTTTTTTTGGGACAGACAAAGCAAAGAGATGTACATGGAGAGGAGACTGTTCTGAAAACATACTAAAAAACCCAAACCAGTATATGTGTGTATATATATAATTTTTTTTTAAATTTCAGGGGATTTTAAGATACTAAGTTTAAAATGCAGTGTAAGAGGTTCCCAGCTGCAGCAGTTTCAGGTGTCTGTCTGTAAATGAAAGGCTGTTGGCACAGCAAGCTGGGCTCAAAGCATTTTTAATTTTAAGACAGTTTTTTAACTTGAGGCAGTTTTAGCTGCCTTCGAGGAGCTGTCACACACAACACAAACGTGCTCAATGATGTGCTCGACCAAAATGAGGCTTATTTCACTTTTGGAGAAGGCTTTTGAACCAAATCTGGTCTCCAGCTGATAACTTGCTGGCAACTCAACAAGAAGGGAAAACAAAGAGCAGATAAAAAGCTGCAGAAATGAAAAATACATGGTTATACTAACGGTGATCTTTCAGGAAAGGAAGAACATTCACTTAGAAAAGTGTTATTTCTGCTATTCTGAATAAAGAAAGTGCTTGGGAAAAATAAGAATCACATTTTCAGAAATCGCTTTTTGAAAGACAGTTTTCTGCTACAGAAGCAACAACAATTACTGACTTCTTGTTGAGCTGTTGTGTTGTGGAGATTACACGACTCCAGGCGGTAAGAAATTGTTCAAATTTCGTATCAGCTGCATTTACAGCTACGCAGGCAATTTGGTATTAAGCTCAAAAGCACTCTCTTCAAAACAGGCCTTAAGAATTTATTCAGCACGACACCTACAGAAAAGCTTAGTTTGAAATTAGCGTCAATTCATCTCAGGAACAGGAAAAAACAAATCCTAAAAAACCTATTTCTATTTGACATGCTATGTTTTCCATGACATTAGGAACACTGCATTAAACAAACAAAAGTTATGTCGTACTGTCCTCTTACCACATCGTCTTTGACACACACTTCATGTGTGACCAGGAGCCACGTGCAGTTCTTCTTCTGGATCTCAAAGCCGTTTATATCCTGGCAACGAAGAGAAGCGATTAATCGAGCACTACAGGTAGGGGATGCTTCAGCTGGTGTTCGTATAAAAAAAGGTCCTCCAGAATAAAAACCATCGCCTTTCAAAAAAGCGTGTTTTCTATACATACGGAAATATATCTTGTGAAAGTAGTTTAAACCCGATCTGTCTGTGCTGCTGTACGCCCTCGGTCACCGGAGCCGCCAGGCCGGCTGCAGCGCCGCCGAGATCGACATCCCAGCCGGAGCCGAGAGGGCGAAGCACCGGGAGCCGCCTTCAGGCGGAGCGCGCAGCGGGGCCTC
>VWZK01018613.1:0-123757 GCA_013396935.1 Baryphthengus martii | reverse complement strand
GCCCCGACTCCCGGCGGCCTCTCTGAGGCAGGGGAGTCGTGAGGAGCCCCGGGCCGCCCCGCCCAGGTCCTCAATGGCCTGTGAACACGAGGGCCCCTGTCTCCTTCTCCCTGTCCCCCCTCTGCCGTGGTCGCCGATGCGCTCAGGAGCCTCCTGATTCACCTGTAGCCGCTACTCCGCCTCCAGCACATCCTGGGGTTGCTTCCATATGTTGGGAAGGCCTCATCGCAGTGGTCAGTGGTCGTGCTGCAGCATCGGTCATTAAAACCCATTTTTTAATTTTTATTTTTTTTCTGAGCACAAGCGAACCTTTCTTTTAGTTAGTTTTATTATCCCAGAACCATCCTGGTGGGGGCTGGAAGGTCCCTCTGGAGCTCATCTGGTGCCATCCCCCTGCTCCAGCAGGGTCACCCAGAGCAGGGGGCCCAGCAGCCCAGTGTCCAGGTGCCTTTGGAATCTCCCCAGACAAGGAGACTCCCCAAGCTCTCTGGGCAGCCTGGGCCAGGCTCCAACCTCCTCCCACTGATGAAGTTTCTCCTCCTGCTCCCAGGGAACCTCCTGGGTTCCGGTAGGTGCCCGGTGCCCCTTGTCCTGGCGCTGGGCACCCCTGAGCAGAGTCTGGCCCCGGCCTCTTGCCCCCCGGGGGCCCTTGAGCTCTTGCTCAGCCTTGCTCAGCTCCCCTCTGGGGCTGCTCTTCTCCAGCTGAACAGCCTCAGGAGGTCTCATTCTATCCTCAGCACAGAGATGCTTCAGGCCCCTCAGCACCTTTGCAGCCTCCCCTGGACTTGCTGCATACAAAAGTGGCTTATACTTCAGAAATTGTTTCGCAGTGTAGATTTTTGTCATGTTCCAAGGGAAAGTTAGTAGTGTATATCCTTGGGACTAATGCTCCTCTTGTCTTCAGCAGGTCACCAAAACTGAAGCCTCACAGCTGGATCAGCTAGGAGAAAAAAACCCTGATTAAATCAGGTATTTTAAAAGCTGTAATCATCTTAGGGCAAAAGCCTAAAGTTCTTTAGCGGGAGTTGGCCAAAAGCATCATCTCTTGGTATCTTTAAGGTTCCTGTCTGCCTCCGTGCTGTCCTGTGAGTATTTGCTCTGTACTCAGTAAAGCTCCTCTCGCTGAGTCAGTCACATTCCTGAAAGAATTGTGTGTAACTTACCCTGTAGTGGAGCCACTTGCTCGTGGAGTTTTGTTAGGATACCTCGCAAATGAAGGCAGTTGGAGCAGTCACAGCTTCATCTGGTGGTACCTGTTGTGCCTCACATTGGCAGATGCCACGCTAGGCCTTGTGCTCTGTCACACGCGGCGACGTCCAGCTGGAGTTGGGGACTGGAATCTGGAATGTCTGCACTGTGGTTTTTGCTCGCTTGTCTGAATGTCCTGTGGTTGTCTCCTGGTTTTGGTGGCTGAGGAGCAGCTTTTTATTGCTTTTTTTTTTTACATCTAAGTTTAATAGTGATCAGGAGCAGTGACTGGAATGTCATTTGGTGAGATGAGCCAGTCAGCCAGCGTACAGCAGGATATTTGGCAAGAAGTTAATAGTAAATAGTCAGTGTTTTTCCCCAAAGTACTGCACACCTCTGCTGATGTGATAGTGGTGCAGTGTTCACAGGAGCTGCTGCAGAAATACTTCTGTGGAGAAATTACTTGCATGTGGTTCTCTTAATATCTACGAAATCCTATAAATGTTAGGGATAATTTTATGCCTTTTGCAAGATTTGGGAAAAAAACCCAACCCAAACAAACCTTACCCCCCAAATTTAAATCAGGACTGAGGCTCTATTTAATTAGTTGCCTGAGAGATGGTTGTTTGATTTCTTTATTTTGAAAATGCAAAGTAAATTGTGAGAGAAATACAATATTATTGTTTCTTTCCCCCTCCCCAGATATTCTGATCGCTATGGCAGCCACAAGAAATGTGATGAGAGCTGTCAGGGTGTTTGAGTTTGGTGGCCCTGAAGTGCTTAAACTCCAGTCTGATGTCTTAATTCCCAGCCCAGAAGAAAACCAGGTATATATGAGTGACACTGAATGATAGCAGGTACACACAGAACAGCATGAAGAATACAAACCAAAACTTTGTGTCTTGAATATGTAGTTTTTGATCAACGTACGCATTCTGCTGGAGACACTACGTTTAACAAATGTGGGATTTTTATTGTTACATGGATTCCTTGAAAACGGCTTCGGTTCAACACTGAATTGTTGCCGACTCTGTTTCAGAATGTAGTTAGAATGCCATGGTGCTGTGCTCTGACTTCAAGTGCTAAATCTCTTTAGTTATTACTTAAGAATCTTCTTTTGTTTCAGGTGTTAATTAAGGTCCATGCGTGTGGGGTGAATCCTGTCGAGACGTACATTCGCTCTGGAACTTATGCCCGAAAACCGACTTTGCCCTACACGCCTGGCTCGGACGTGGCTGGCGTAGTGGAAAGCGTTGGGGAACGTGTGATGGCCTTCCAGGTGTCTGTGCACTGGGGTGTCCTTCATTGTTGCTTGCTGTGCGCTCTGGGTGTGGCTGTAATCTTGTCATCGGTTCGGGGGGCAAGCGCCTTCCTTGCCGGGCAGAAGCAGGCAGCGGGGTCACGCTGGCGCCAGGGCGGCCGGCGGGCGGGCGGGCGGTAGGGGAGCCTTGAACGCGGTTGGCCTCCAAGAGTTAACAGGTCTCGGAAGAGACCCTTCAGTTGGCTCAGAGCAGTGGCCTCGGGTGTACTAAAGTTGTGGTGCAGAACTGTCCTTATGGCATTGCAGAAACAGTAGAGTTGGATGCTTCCTGTTTGAGGTGAGCATTTCATACAGAACGGAAAAGTTCCCTGTACATTTTTTTTTTTTTGGAATTGGAAATAGCTTTTATTTTACTGACTTCTAAGGCTCCATAAATTTGTTGTTAAAACTATTCAAATAGTTTATTACTCCAGCCTAGTAATTTTACTTAGATTTTCTCAGAGGGAGAAGGCCATTATCGGTTTGCTAGAAGTTATCTATGAAATTTAGTTAGTTTTTAAATCTGTTTTTCCTTCCAAGTCACTTGACTGTTGGTCTCAAATGTAAAAATTGTAGTTAAAATAGTGTTGGAATTTCCTGACTTGGAATTTCTGTAAGTATTGCAGGAGAGATGAGAGATTTGGTTATCTAGAGAGAGGTACCATGTTTGGTCGTGTTTTCTGTCAGTAGTTTGCTATATCTGCTCCCTCCACACGGCATTACCAGGGAGGGTATTGAGTGTATCGTTTTTCCACGTTTAAACAAAAATCATTGAGAAATGTTTCTTTTCTGCCTGTAAAAGCTTTTGAGGTTTTGCATTTAGAATCTGTAGGTGGAATTCTTTAGTGTTCCAGTTCATTGTGGTTAATTTTAATGGGGCAGTGGGTTTGTCTGTTGTACTGTAGAGCAGGGTTGTACTTACGACACTTCAAGTGTATGAAATTGTATGGTTTGTGTTGTGCTGGTTGAATGGATTACCATTTGTAAAAATCTCCTCTGTCAAATATAACTGGTTATTTTTAATAGGAGGGCTGTTAGAAATGGCCTGAACTTCTGTGAACTGGTTCTTAATGTATATGAAGGAAAAAATAGGGAAGGTGATTAATTTCTCTGTTTTCTTTCCCTCCTTTCTAGAAAGGTGACAGGGTTTTTGCCATTGAGACGATCTCTGGAGGCTATGCAGAGTATGCAGTTGCTGCAGCTAATAGAGTCTTTCCTTTGTCGGATAAATTGAACTTCAAGCAAGGGGCAGCAGTTGGAATACCCTACTTCACTGCTTATCGCGCTCTTTTCCAAAAGTAAGCTGCCCATTATAAGTCTGTGCAGTTCGCTTTTGAGTATTGAGAATATCGAAGCCTGTGTTTTCATTGTCCGTAAAATGGGGTTCGTTCTATGAGTGGGAAGTGTCTAAAACACTTAAGTTAAATTAGTTACCCTGCTGGAATTGTTGGGTAATTGTTACCTAGAAGCCAGTGACTGTGTTTGCCTGTTACATATTTTTTTCTGAAGAGAACAGACCTGGAAAGGCTTCTTTGGTAAGAATCATATAATAAAAGGTGTAACTCTTTTTCAGGCCTCACAGATATTTTAGCTAGGGAAGGAAAACAAGAATTAATTTCTGAATTAAACAGACAGTGTGCTGTAGAGCAGCCCCACCTCTTTTCCTCACGAGGCTCTCTGTCTGCCAGAGACACTCCGGGTACTGTCCTGTCCGCCGCGGTGGGACGGCGTAATGCATGAGAGCCGGGAGAGGCCAGCTCTGGAAACCTGGCGTGGTTTGATAGAACAGATGATTAGAACTAGTGTCTTTCTGCTAGGATCTGTCACAGGTGAAGATCTTGAATGGAGTTTCAGTGCCAGGCTGTTACTTGCTGCTGGTTGCACCTTGACATGATTGCACATTACTTAAATTCGTAAATTATATGGTTTATTTTCCCCCCTTGTTTTCCAAAGAGGCTGATTATACCTGTTTAGCCATGACATAAAATTGGAAATACTGCTGTGTGAAAGATGAGATTTGATGTCAGTGCATGCAATCTGATGCTCCAGGATTGTGTAGCACAATCTTAATGCCAGTGTTTCCCATCTCTCCATTCAGAGGGCATGCCAAGGCAGGGGAGAGCGTGCTGGTGCATGGTGCGAGCGGAGGAGTAAGTACTGTGAGGAGGCAGGTTGTCACAACTGCTGCTTTCTCGCCTTGTATCTGTGTTATGACAGGATCACATTTGTATCAATTAGTGCATTAACAAAATTAGGTTTTTATTTCAGACACTTTAGGATAGTTTTTCCTTAGAGCAAACCCCGTTATTCCCAATAACTGTGGAGCTCCCAGGTGATTTCATAAGGCCCCTAATACAGAGGGTCACGTCATAAATACGTTGCCGGTTCTCCTGAGCTAACAGTAATGGCAGGGAGCTGTCATTTCAAAACATCTGCAAGTTGTTCTCAGTTCTCAGAGTAGTAATCACTGGTGCATTACAACTACACATTTCTGGGATGTTTTTACCTCTTTGCCACCAGCAGGCTGCAGAAGGAGGGATAACAGAATATATAAGTTCATGACTGGATGCTGTGTGAAATTGGCCCTAGAGTTTGGTTTGGTTTTACGAGAGAAGCTAACATTCAATCTCTTTCACACAGCACGCTGGTTTAATTTATCCCTCGTACTCTGTGCGTTGTCGCTCAGCTCCGGCTGATGCACCAAACAGCTGCTGCAAACAGGCGCAGTTTCTTAGTTTGGCAAACAGCAAAAAGGTGATGATGGCAGTCTGGTATGAGGAGGCATTCAGATCTTGTTCTAAGATACTAGAGTGACATTCAGTGTCGTATCAGTCTGGCCATGATGTGTTTTAACTAATGGTGGTTGTGTTTTCATTTTGTTGAAAACTGATGATCTGTAATTGAAAAAACAAGGTCATGTTTGGCAGACAGTTTGGACATGGTAGATGTTTTTGAGAAGCCTGTCCGTTTATTTTCTGTGTTATTCATATGTACACATTTAAATAGCAGAGCCACAGAACGGAGTTTTTATGGTCTTCTTTGTGTGTTTGTTTATTTGCTTGTTCCCCCCCACTATAAAGCCGTGCATATGTTATCCCATTCTGGAGGAGGTAGCCAACAGTACAGGTGGGTCAGTGGTGGCCGATCCCATAACGTATGGAAGCTGAGGAGCAGGGCCTGGATGCCAGGGAGGCATTTTCTGTAGGTGTCAGCCCTTCCCTCATGTGGCTTTTGTGTTCCGCTGCCCTGACAAAGGAAAGCCCAGCGCTGGCGTTGGTTTGGCCCCAGCGCCGGGATTTTAAGAGGGCCTACCTTGCCTCCAAACATCCTCTGCAGAGCTGTCAGACACTGAGGATTTGGTGTCTAAAGATGTCCTTTACTCTGTGAAAGGTAAAGCATTAGTAAAATCAGTGCTTGCAAGTTTTGTTTGCAATATGTAATGCTGGTGGCAATAGCAGGTGATGCTGTGAAGAGAATTTCCTTGTCTTTGTACCAAATATAGATGGCCCAGCTTTAACAGATGGACAGCATTCTACAGGGCTTTATAGCTAATGCTGATGTCTATTAAAGAACCACAAAACTTTGCAATGCCTCTTTGAATATATTTTTGTTTTTTGAAAGACTATTTGGCCATTTTTAAGATCCAAATTATTTATTGTGGCTAAACCAAAAATGTTACCAGGCCAACTTTTTTAAATGGGCAAGTTCCACATTGCTGGTAGAATACATAAAATCTAAATTTCTAACAATAAAAAGAAAAAAACTTTTTTTTTTTTTCCTCCTTTCTTTTTTTTCCCCTCAGGTGGGAATAGCAACATGTCAGATTGCCAGAGCTTGTGGCTTAAAGGTTTTGGGTACAGCAGGAACTGAGGAAGGCATGAACACGGTTCTGAGGAATGGCGCTCACCAAGCATTTAACCACAGAGAAGCTAATTACATTGATAAGATTAAGGTAAGCTTGTACCAGAGCTGGGTGATGCAGTGTGTATTTTTCCTACAAACAAAACATGAACAGTTTTTTTGTAGAGGTTTTTTTGAAGTAGATTTATGTAGAAGCAATAGTGTGCTGCCTTTTCCGCTTCCACACAAGGGAAAATTTTCCAGGCTGGAAAAGCTGAGCTTTCTTCACAGGCAGTGGCATTTAGAAACTCCTGCATTCCACCAAATTCCAGTAGGATAGTGTATCATAATTCCTCATATCAAAATGTGCTAAAATTAAACTTACAAGTTGCTAGCCTTGGTACAAAGGCTGTATTTAAAATGTAGACTGTAAAATGCCTGTGATCTGCAGCGCACGGAATAAACAGTGGTACCCAAGCACTAAGTAACTTCTTGTGTCCTGCACAGGAATACACAGGGATGGAAGGAGTTAATATAATTATAGAAATGCTCTCTAACGTCAATCTGGCCACTGACTTGCAGCTCTTGTCCTGCTCAGGACGGGTGATGGTGAGTACTTTGTGTCACTGGCTTCGGTGGGTGCGCTGAGCAGCACAGCTCAGCAGTTACAGCTGGAACTCTCTCTCAATCATCTGCGACAGGTTGTGGGCTCTAGAGGTTCTATTGAGATCAATCCAAGAGACACGATGAGTAAAGAGTCCAGCATAATTGGAGTTAGTCTCTTTCTGGCCACTGAGGTAAGAAACATCTTTGCTTTATGGAATGTTTTGTTGGCTTACTCCAGCACCTCTCTATTTCCCATTAATACTGTTTGAAGGGATGAAAGCATAGTTGTACTCTAAGTAACTTGTTTGTTCATTCCTTTTATGCTTTGATTTGACAATATGAAATATCTCCGGGCCGTGAAATTTGGCTAAACTCTTGCAGAAATAGTCAATATTTTCTAATACGTGAAGATCCTGTGGCAAATGCTGTCCTCACTGCACGCAGGAGGAGAGGCGCGAGTGCGCAGCGGCCGTCCGTGATGGCATCGAAGCTGGCTGGCTGAAACCAGCTGTCGGCTCCGAGTATCCCCTGGAGAAGGTAGCTGAGGCTCATCAAGACATCATCCACAGCGGTGGTGCTCGAGGGAAGATGGTGCTCCTCCCATAAAGCCTTTGTTGTGTAGCTGTTGGAGCAGCACCTTTGCTTATGCCACTCACTGTGTGTTATAAACACGCGTTTGGTCGGGTTTGACACTAACAGCAAAGGCTAACTTACGTTAATTAATTATGTTAATTAATTATCAATCTTTTCTTTTTGTAATGAGCAGAGTTACTCTAAAGTAATTTTTGTAGCTTTTTTAGCTGATGTGGAAGCAATAAATTGTCTCTGCTGGTGTGGCCTCGTGAGGCAGGGGAAACTAATGCCTTAGGCAGAATTGTTGGTGAAGTTCCAGCGAGGCCGCTGCAGGGAGTGCAAATTGACACCTGATTTTTAAGCACGCACACAAATGTGTATGACTGATTATATGCATATAATTAGGACTGAAAATTCTTTACCCACAAAATGTGTCTGGTTCATCTTTTGTCATATAATTTACCTGGAATAAAAGCTTTTCCTGCCAAAGCCTTTTACTTTCCAGCTCAAAGGATGGCCAAAGAATCTCTGAAATGTGAGCTGTTTGGAAGCAGAGGTTGTTCCTTTTTTCTGTCTGGGGTGAAGATGTCCCAGTTCTTACAAAGCCACCGTAGCTTTGAAGTCGCTTGTCAGTATTTGCTGCGTTGCAGCTGAGCATATTGGCAGGAGCAGCTGATTCCTTGATGGATAGTGACGATTTAAATTCTTCTTGTGACCATTATTAAATCTAAAGTCACCTGAATCCCTGGCTGCAGTGAGGGGAAGAGAGAGGCTGCTCTGCTCTCCTGGGTACTGAGAATTCATGTCATTTTGTGAGTGGATGTGTGTGTGTTGTCGACTTGTTCCAAATACAGTCCAATTAAGGAAGGACAATTTCTCTGATATGGTGACAGTTTTTACACTGTTTGGTATCATAGGCACTTCATTTTAGTGATATAATTCTCTAATGAGCAATGAAGTCATTACTTGCAGAAGAGTTCTCAACTTCAAGGATGAGCTTTTATGTTCCTTTGAGGAAAAGTGAGTCCTTAGTAAACAGGACTGTTGAGAAGTACTTTTGTCCGTCAGTGTTACTGGCTCTTTAACATTCGCTGTTGTGCCATCGTCAATCAACACGTTCTCCAAAGCCATGGGCTGTCTCCTCAGGGTGGTAGCTTCGTCACACTGCCATGCTCTGAGTTGTGGTGTTTTTTTTTCTGAACAGAGGCTCATTTTGACTGACATTATGCTTAATCTAAACTAAGAAAATAATTAGCAAAAGCAAGATACGCTTTCTTTATACGTTGTAGGTTTTTACATGCTTATTGTAAGTTTGGCCCTGGGTCAGAGTGTATTCCGTGAATGAGAGAGAGGCTCCTGATTTCGAAGGACTTCTCTCTTGCCTGGCGCTGGCCCTGAGCAGCGGCTGGTGCCCGGGGTGACTTTCCAAGCGGTTCCCTCGCCGGTTGTAGCGGGTGGAGCGTGTTACGGGGCTCCTCGCCAGAAGGTGTCAGGGTAGGTCTGTGTGTAGCGCTCCTCTGCACAGCACCCCTGGAGCAGAGCGGGGCAGCGCAGCTCTGACAGAACGTTCCGTTCTTCTGTCCGGATTTGATGTAGGGTACAGATGGAAGGGGGTGGTTCGATTTTGGAAGAAGTGTGAATAACAGTAGCGACATAGTGCTGGACAGCAAGTGCACGAAGGGGCACAGAAGCTGCAGCGGGAGCTTCGGGCTGTGGGCAGGAGGTACCACTGGAGAGCACGGGTGGTGTGGCAGCTCCAGCTGGTGGGTGCAGATGCAGCAGTGTCAGATCTTGTGACTGTTGTCGTGCTGGGAGGGGGGCATCGGTGCGCCTGTGACTCAGTTATGGTGGTCCAAGCCTTGCACGCTAGACCCACCTTCTCTGTGACGGGGAGTTCAGGGGTGCTCAGGCTGCGTCCTCTGCTAGAGACTCTGGTGTCCAGTGCAGGGGAAGTCATCCTGCCTTGGTACCTTCTTCAGCTGCTGCAGCTGAAGTTTGGAGAGCCGCTATTTGTCATACGTCTGGCTGATCTGTGTAAGCCACCCATCCAGAGTCTGTCAATGCGGAGAATCCTCGGTTAGCTCTCCTTTTGGGACTTGCCATCGCCTCGGCAGAGCAGAGCAGCGGGGAGGCGGAGGATGAGGATCACAGACAGCTGAATTAGGCAGAATGATTCTGTCGGGTTGTTTAATTTTGAGTAACCTGTCGTGATTTAATCAGGTGGGGTTTCTGAAGCAGTGGTTCCCAGTGGGGGTCTGCACAGTGCTGCCAAGGGTGGCGGGAAGGGCTGTGCAGGTGCTGGCTCTGCGCTGGCCTTTGGTACACAGGAGGGGCTTGGGGATCAGAGGGGGCAGGGTCTGGCGATCAGAGGGGTGCAAGGTCTGGGGTTCAGAGGGGGCAGGGTCTGGGGATTGAGGGGACAGAGTCTGGGGATCGGGGGGCAGTACGGTACACATGGTGCAGTTTGGAAACTGCTGCTGTACGTGTTTCTGGAACAGGAAAGAGTGGAACTGTTCTCAAAAGCAGCTGCTAGTTGTTAATCTCACTGTGCCCTAAATAAATGCTGCCTACTCTTTCTGGTCATGAGGAGTATCCCCTCTCCAATGATAATTGTGTATTCCTGACTTCTCTGTGTGCTATGACATGATACAATACATTAATGAGACTTGAATTATAAGGTTGTGAAGATTAAAAAATCAAGAGGATATTGCTAGATTCTTCCTTTACAGAAGACAACTCAATACCAAGTGGAGGTGGATCATGCTGTGGAAGAGCTGAGAACAGCGGAGGTCCTGCGACACCCCAGAGCAGGAGGGAAGGCTGGCCCTGCTCCCTGCTCCTGACGATCCACGCTCAGTTTCATTGCGCTGTGGCCCCTGGAAGCATTGCCCAAGGGTTTGTGCTTCAGCCTAAACCCAGAGGAAGTGAAGGAAGGAGGGAAGCAGAGGAGCATGGCAGGTGATGGTAAATCTGGAGATTGTGGAATTGCAGACCCTGGAGCTTTCCTGTCGCTTGCACGGACAGGATGGGTGTTTGAAGCCATTGTGCCTCCCATCGCCTCCTGTGCTGCGTTTTTAACTCCATAGGTCTGTGCTGTATCAAAACGCCTTCTCCCTATTTTCATTTTCCTCTCCTTTTTTTCCTTCTCCGAAAGCTTCCGCTTGTGGAAGGGCAAAAAGTACCGACCG
This sequence comes from Baryphthengus martii, assembly GCA_013396935.1. Lineage (NCBI taxonomy): Eukaryota > Metazoa > Chordata > Aves > Coraciiformes > Momotidae > Baryphthengus > Baryphthengus martii. The sequence continues at coordinate 113,062 of VWZK01018613.1, read as the reverse complement.
TGCGGCCCCTGCCGCCAGCTCGGCTGCGGCTGTGATGGCGGGGCCTGAGCCGGGCCTGGGCCGGNCCGGGATGGCGTGAGCCGGGCGGCGGCGCTTGGCTGAGCGGTTGTGTGCCCTTGGGTGACAGAGCCGGTGCTGGGGAGGCCGCCCCTGGAATCCTGGGGTCAGTTTTGGGCCCCTCCCTCCCTCCCAGAAGGGGCTGGAGCGTGGCCAGAGAAGGGCAACGGAGCTGGGGAAGGGTCTGGAGCAGGAGTGTGGGGAGGAGCGGCTGAGGGAGCTGGGCTTGTTCAGCCCTGGAGGCTGCAACCTCTCCTTTCTTTGGTCATCACCTGAACAGAACTGTACAGGTGCTTAAGAGTTTTGTGGGCTTGGAAACAACCAATTAATTATTGTTAGATTCCAAAACCTCATCAGAATTCCCAGTCACCTGCTGGCTTTGGTGGGTTTTGGTTCAGTAGCAGTGTTCCAGCATGGCTTCTCACAAGCACAGCTGTAGTAGTAGTTTAAATTTAATAAAAGGAGAAGCCAGAGCTGTTCCTGGAGGTGAAGTCCAAAGGTGGTGACCCAGCAGCACACCAGCAGCTGCCCGCTGGAGGAGGAGGACCGTGGCCTCTCGCCTGTGGTTGCAAGGGTCAATGTACACGTTACAGCCCACGGACAAAGCAGGAGCCTCCTTTTGTGGACACTGGGGATTGTTTTCCTGGCTTTTCATCTTCCAAATAGATGACTCTCTTTCTCCAAGAGAGAAGCCCATGTGTGGTGTAGTCACTGGCCACAGTCACTTGGCTTAAGCTTGGAGGCACCACACAAAATAAGCGTTTGTGCTAAATAATGGAATAAAGGCAGCAGTTGTCTTCTGAGGCCTGTGCTGGTGAGCAGATGGCAAAACCCTGTTCTCTGTGGCGGAGTTGTGTCATCTCCTGATTGCTAGGCCCATGTCTGCCTGCTAGGCCATTCCCAGCTAAAGTCCTTTCCTTCCGGATGTAACACCAAATCCCAGTTCTGCAGAAAGCCAGTTTAGCCAACATCTGCTTACCTCTCTGGGGACCCTGGCAGTGGGTTTTCTGGAAGCAGGGTGGACTTCATGGTGGCTGGAGAGTTTCCTTAGGGCATGAACATCAGACAGGTGCCAGCCGTCTGAGGAACATGCCATGTGGGATGATCTTGCTGTCTGTGGTTGGTTTGGTCTGTCTGGAAGCCAGACAGGCCCCTGTTCAGATCTGAGCAGAAACAGCCCAGGATCCAGTGGCTTGTGAGGGTGAGGGGTGGTCTCCGTCGGAGCAGGGCTGTTTGTGTGACCGGAGGGGTGATAACCTCCAGCTGTAATGAGCAACCCAGGGGCTGGAAGTCCCTGTGACTCCACCAGTCAACAGCTAAAGCTTTGGTGCTCTCTTAGGTGATTTCTTTGGTGAGCAGTCACCGATTTAATTTCACTGTAAATTATTAATAGTGAAGATTTGTTTTACAAAACCAATGCCGGATGCCCACTGTGACTTGGTCCTGGCAGCTGTAAAGCTCCTTGTGATACCCACCAGCGGCTCTGGAGAGTGGGGAGCGGCAAGGCACGGCTTGCACACCCCAGCGGCAGTGAGAATGCAGCGGAAGCCCCACGGAGTACGGGGCAGTCCCTTCATTTACTAGAATCCTGGTAATCAGCTCAGTGTGTTTTGTGTTTTGCCTGCTCTGCCATCTGCACAGCTGGGTGTCCTCTGTGCTCTGTCATCTGTGGCTGCAAGCACAGATCTTCCTGGGCAGTTTGGAGTGGTGCGTGCGTGGTTTGCTTTGGCCCTCAATACATTTTTTTTCTTTGTTTTAGAGTAAAATAAATCGCAGCCCTTTTGGTTTCTGTGGCTCCATTCTGCCGTTAGCCTGGGTATCCGTATTTGATTTTATTAATTTATTGTTTCTATTAGTGGAGCAAAAAGAAGACTTTGCTCCAATGGCAGCAATTTATTTTTGAGCTTTAAGGAGTGGGCGGTCGAGGTGGTCCCCTGGAGCGTCCGTGACACTGGCGGGTGCGTGATGAGCAGTTGGCCCCTGCCTGTCTGCAGCGGCAGGAGCCTGGGAACGGGACGTTGCTGCCTCCCGGCACCCGTGGCCACTCTGGAGGTGGGTTCCTCCAGGGTATCTGTAGGGAGCAGGTACCCCCGACCCATGGTGGTCTTTGGTGGACGCTGTGCCCTGGGGAAGGAAGTTCCCTGGCATCATTTCCCACCCTTCTTCTGGTGCTCCAGAAAGTTTTTGTGTTGAGATGACTTCGTGGATGAGAATTATGGCTGACTGCACCTGATGGGAGAGCTTCTTGGCAGAGCCATGTTCGCTCAGCTCCAGAGGTTCGCTCTGTTTCAGCAGGACTGGCTGGTTGATAAAAGGTGTATGTAAATTGGGGAATTTTCCTTTTTCCTATGCTATATGGTCCCTCATTTTAAAATTCTAGTCAGCTGAGACACGGAGATTTTTTGACGGTGACCTTTTTCTTTCAGAAATCCAAAAAATGTAATCTCTAATGTAATGTAAAGTGTATTCTCATCTCTGACAGCCAGCAAGGTAAAGAACATTTATTAATAAAAAATTGGATGCCCATTGAGAATTTATTGTTAAAATAGGGCGCTGCTGTTCCTCAGCCACGCTGTAGGAGAAGTCCTATGTCTGGAACATTGCTGTGAAGCATTTGATGAGATTGCTTCACTTGAATGAGCCTTGATTGGACATGAATTTGGGGAACTCAGCTCAAATTTAGATGCAAGTGTGGGAGGATTTTGAGCAAATTAATTAAAAATTGGGAACAAACTGTGTACACCCAAGCATTCAAAATAACCTTAAATATGAAATTACTGAACTCTGAGTGATATGTAGTCACTGGCTGTGATACCAGCAAAACAAATGTGATACTAATTTTGAGAAGAGCTTCCAAACTAGTCCTGGAAACTACAGATCAGTCAGCCTGGCTTCTGTGCCAAGTAAACTGTCTGCAATTCTAATAAACCCCCCAGAATTTGCAGAGAGAAGAATAAACAGGATGGAGTCCCCATGATCCCTGGAGGGGTTTCCAAGGCGTGGAGATGTGGTGCTGAGGGACAGGGCTCAGTGGTGCCCTGGCAGGGATGGAGGAGCAGTTGGACTCGATGATCTTAAAAGTCTCTTCCAACCAAAACAATTCTGTGCCTCTATTTTATCTGCTGGGGGAAGATGAACTCGTTGGCTGAAATAAACAGGAGAGCTGGCAGAAGCTCCAGGTGAGCTCAGGTGTGTGGGGCCAGCTCCTCTCACTGCAGGGGATGTAAATCCGAGCCCACCTTGGTGCCTGGGGTGTGCTGTGTCTTCCCTCTGTGATGGTTTTCCAGCATATTTGCCTGGGCAGGGGTGCATCCAGTCGCATCCTTCCCAGTGCCTTTATGGGCTTTGGTTCAGGCCCAAAACATTTCTTAGGTCCTCCAATACCCTTTTGAACTTTGAGTTTCAGTCAGCATTTTTTGAGGACCGGCCTGTTCACGATTTAAATGAGAAAACACATGTAGAGGGACTTTTTTTGAAGCTGGAGTTGCTATATCACTGTGCTCAGGAGGGAGCTGCATTTTGACGAGTTATATGGTCCATGAAATATTAGATGGAAGGAAGTAAATGAAAAGGAATTGGATCGAGTTTCTTCTCTGCCTCCGTGTGCGGTTGCCAGGTGACACCATAAGTCAATACTTCACACAAGTGATGTTATCTGGCGGTTTCAAATGCGAATGCAAACAATGGATTAAAAAAGTAATGTAGAGCAGTGGCTGTAGTGCCTGTGTGTAATCAGCATGCATAGCAGAGCAAGCTAAATTGTTTGTTTAAAGTTTAATTTATTGTTGGTAGGATGCCCAGGAGATGATTGTGAAACCCCGGGTAAAATTCCTGTAAATCCATGTTCTCTTTGGGTTTTGGGATTTATTATTATTTTTCTTTTAGTTATTCTTTCTTTCCTTGAGTATACTTTTGTATGTGGTAACTCAGCCAAACACTAGACATTTACACTGACCTGTCCCATTGAGAGATACATAGTGGAAGCAGAGTGGCATTTAAATTTAGATTCAAAGGAAGCAAAAGAGATCAATCTCTTGCAGTGTAATTAAAACATATCCTGCCTGGAGAACCCAAAGGTCAGGCTGGAGCCAGAGGTTGGATGGGATGGCCTCTGCAGGTGCCTCCCAACCCAAGTATCTCTTACAGATCTTTGCACAAGCTGCCAGAAACTTGGTCACTGCCACACCTATCACTGGTGAGGAGGTGGTGGAAGGAAGGGGAGCACAGGGCACGCGGTGGGGCAGTGGGAGACGTGCAGCGGTGCAGCAGTTCTGGGACATCTCCCCGCCGTGGCAGGGCAGCCAGGAGCTGGGTCTATGCCTGCTGCACTCAGCCGGGAACTCAGCTCCAAGTGTTGTGTGGTGTGATACTGTCCTGCCTAAGGTCAGAGTTTATTATCTGGGGAGGCTTTTGTGGGAGCTGCTCTTGGAGGAGACCTTCAGGACTGGGCTCTGTTGGACCCTGGGCCTCGGTGGTGGTACTCTGTTTGATGCCGAACGGATGTATCTTACGTAGAAGTCTCTTATTTCTGACACAAATTTTTGGAGGCATCAAGATGTTGCATTTACCTAATCTAGTGGTCATCTATCTGACAAAATCAAGACTATTGAGTAGGTCTTTACAACTTAAGCTGTAATAATTTTACTGCCAAGGGGTTTATACGCATCTGTATTGATTTTATTTCAGATACCTTGCAACCTACAATAGCCTTAAGGACAAACACCTCGTTGGATATTTCAGCAATATCAGGATCAGACGACACCTTCAGAGATCAGGACTGGTGAGGCTGTAAAGTTTCCTCTTCTGATTAAAAAAAAAAAGTAAAAAATTCTTTTTTTCTTTTAATATTGCACAGGTGAAACCCCAGATGGTTCTGATGTTTGTTAGAGGTTATGTGTTGCCATTGGTAAGAGTTTGACCAGCGCAGCAAGCGCGTGGGGTTGTGCTGTGTCTGATGGAAGCCCCGTGGTATGACTGAGGAGCGGTTGGTTTGGTCACAGCGTTTCCCACTGCTGGTGGGGTGGGTGTCGCAGGGCGCGGGGCTGTGGTGCCTAAGGCCACGCGACTGGAGTCAGAGCGACAGAAGGATGGGCAAAGCAGCTTGGAGCTTCACCCCGTGTGCCCAGTGGGTTTGAAGATGCTGGTGATGGCTGGGGCGATGATGTAGCTGGCATTGAGGACCTCTCAGGACATCGAGGTCCGAGGGCTGCCCGGGGCTGTGAAGAGGCTGGCACGTGGGCTGCTGGTGGGTGGTGATGGCGCCAACAGTCACTCCGGAGGCCGCGCTCTGTAGAACGTCACACTTAGGCTTCCAGTGCACCTTCTGGAAGTGCTTGTCTGTGTGAAACAGTGGCTGATGTGGGTTGGAGATGTCTGTCTGTAGATACTGGAGAGCCTTGTCTGAGCCCCCAGACGCTGCTCAGTGGCCCAGTTCCAGTCAGTTATTCCACATGGCCCTGAATCACTGCACAGTTACGGGGACCTGAGGGTGTTTGTCAATCTGCTTGTGTTTCACATCTAGGCAGAGGAAGATATTTCATGGAGAGGTTTTGATAAATTCAGAAAGGTTTTAGGTTCTTGCTCCCTGCTTCTTTTTGCTCTTTGGAGTTTGCCTCCGCTAAATCTTTCAGTTTGCAAATATACAGAATCAAATTAATTCTCTTAGTTTTTTTAAACTGTGAAATCTTAAGCATGTTTGGCTCTACTAGTTGTTTAAATACCTTCAGTGATATTTTCCAGAAGTGTTCAATAGAAAACTGAAGGATGTGATGAACATACTTCAAAGCAGTTCTGCACTCCCCGGTATGGCTGTTCAGCCCAGGCAGGTGCAGCCCTTGTGCAGCAGGAAGACAAGTATTCAATTCCCCTCCACTGACTTGGGCAATGGCCCATGAAGAGTGAGGCTGGGCCCTCAGGTATCAGGAGGTGTGGCAGCTGCTCTCTGTGTGTGGCTGGTGGGGCCCATGGGTCAAAGAAACTACTGCTCCATGCTGGAACAGTGAGTTTGGGCACCACAGCAGAAGCAGAGGTGGTAGCTCACCTGGAAGAGAAAGTAGTCTTTCTGGGAAATTCTGCCTTCTCCTTTTTAGTTACCTTATATTTGTTTATGGCAGATCTCGAGGAGTGGAAGAATAATACCTGAGAAGGAATACCAGCTAAATGCCATGAGGAGGGATCACCAACGATACGTACAGGAATGCCTGGCCTGCGACATATTTCATAAGGTGCTTGACATGGAGGTACACGTTCACGAGCAGCACCTCAACCTCTCCAGTGGCTGTGGGCTCGTGCCAGACTGTTTTCCCTAGCTGTGCCCTCACGTTCCTGGGAAAGGTTCTCTCTGCTGGGAAAAAGGACAGTCTTTGTGCTTGATGTCCCCAGTGTGAAGCCTCCGCAGGCCTCAAGCTGTCAAACCATGCCGGCAGTAGAGCCCGTGCTGTCCCGGCTCCCTGATCTTCACAGTCTGCAGATTATGGGATGATCTTCACAGGGCTGGTTGGTTTAAGAAAGTACTAATCCAAACAAAATAGTTTGAACATGATTATCTTGCCTGAGTACAGAGTTTGGGCACCTTCCTGTAATGTATCAGAGTGGAGTTGGTCCCTACAACTGTAGGACTGCTCAGTTGTCCCCTTGCCTGTGTGAATACGCACAAGTGTAGCGCACGTGGGCAGAGGCAGTCATAGCGATGGCCGGACTCAATGGGGCCAGCGACCAGGGAGCAGTCCAGTGATCAGCAGAACAGAAGCCACTGTTCTGACATTCATTGACATCTCATAATGCCCACTAACGAGATTTCTCCTTCTCTTCCATCAATAGTATCATCAGCAGCTGGAAATAAAAAGGAAACTTGAAAATTCCACGAGGAAGGAGAGGGTGCAGAAAATAAAGGTAGGGCTCGAGTGCTGCTGTGGATGGGTGGGACCTGGTGGTTTTACCCTGTGTGAACTGACAGGCCAGAGGTTCGTTGAGCCAAGGGTCCTGACTCTCATGTTTATGGAAAAAGTACAAGAAACAAACAAGCAGAGGATGATCCTGCCCCAGGTCATATCTCCCTCCTCTATCCAGCAATTCAGGGACTTCCATTCACATACCTAATTCTTTTTGAATCTACTTATTACTTTGGTTCTGCGGTATTCTTGGTTGTGGAATTTAATTATGAGCTGCATGAAATGATATTTCCTTGCATTTCTGCACAATAATTAATGTATCTGCTGTCTGATAATTCTGTTTGATGCTCTGTTCTCGTCATGAAAAAAGTTAATAACTGCTCTCCTTTTCCAAGGCTTTTGTGGTTTTACATCCTTTTTTGATACTCCTTCTCAGTTTTCCAAGCTGGAAACCTTCAGTCTATTGGATCTGTCATATCTGAGCTATTCCAGGCTCCTCATTGCTGTTGCCATTTTTTTACCTTTTCAAGTTCTACTATTTCTGTTTTGAAATGGGGAACCAGAACAGAATGAATAATTCAAGATACGTGTTGCAGTTCTTCTGGTAATTCTAGACACTGCCTGCTTGTGACTGCTGCTGAGCACTGAGCTCACATTTTCACTCGTTTGCCTCTCCACATGATGTTTAGCTGAAATGGCGTGTAAGTAATGAATAGAGGTTTCAGAAGTCTTCACTTTGGTGTCATGTAGGTAGAGCTTGATACTGTAGTTGTCAGAGTCATGGAAAACCCACAGAATTCAATGGTTCTTCTCCCCGTGAAGTCACTTGGACTCGTAGGGTGAAAGTTGTTCTCATTTTGGATGGAATACACTCAATATGTTATTTCTTCATTAGGAGCCTGCATGCTTTGAGAAGAATGCATTGAGAAGCTAACTGCTGCTTTGAGCAGCTGAAAAACGGTGCCAAATCTTTTTAATTTTAAATAATACATTTAGGTGCAATTCATCAGGTAAAGAAAGGAGGAGATTTTCATGAACCCCACTGATCCCTCTGGTAGCTGCAAAAACGTCATTCACTGACCGAACTCCAGCTGGTAGAAGGTCACCGCAGTGGAAGCAGTGACTGAGGCACCCTATCAAGGGATTCTGGACCTGCATAAGTTTAGAACATAAACCAAAACTGCTTCTTTCAGAGAGAATCGTGAGGGAGACTCCTGCAGACATGCTATCTGTGTCCTTGCTGTGGTGCCACGCCAGGACCTGGCAGGAATTAGCAGTGTAACTTAATTCTCACCTCATGCGTTTGGTGAACTCGGCTGAGTAGTGAATCTAAAAGGAAAGATGTGCAAGGGAGGATGCAGGGCAGAGCTGTCTGTTTCTAGAAGGGTACTCAGCCCGAGGTGGGGCTTTTGAGAAGAGAGAGTAGGGAGGGGCAGCAGTCTAGGCAAGGAAGTGGCAGATGCGCTCAAATTTAAAAAAAGAAAGAGACCTTCAACCAAACCAAGAATTGGAAGATACGCAGAATTGGGCAGATTAATTTGATTTGGGGGATCAGCAGTTGCAGAGAGATGCAGGGAAATGAATCAGAGATGGGAACAAGTCTTCCCCCTCATCCTTCTCTCATTCTCCCCGTGATTTTCTTTCCTTCCTTAACCACGTGTTCCATCAGATGATAGTCATAGCTGTCCAGTGAAAGACAGAGGGAAGGCAAACTAACTTTGCTGTTAGTGTTTAGTACCTCAGAGACCTAACTTTCTGTTCTTTTAGGTGGAACACTCCAGAAGATCAGTGGAAGGTGCCAGCCCTATGCACTCCCCACATCCACCACTTGGTCCAAGGAATCATTATGGGCTCCATCCTGTAGTGGCTGGAGATCCGGCTGGTGCCTCACAACTGGTGAGTCTCACCACGTGTTCCGTGTACTGTCCTGTGAGCACACGCAGCTGAAAGCATGCCTGTACAGCTTTGGCATCTCTGCTTAGTCTGGAGCATTGACTGCCCTGAATGTTCCAGATCAGGGCCTCATCCTTCATCCCTGGAGGCTGATGTCCTGTCTGCAGGGTTGTGTCATTAAAGAGAAAGCTCAAGGAGTTGATGTCACAGGACTGACACATCAGAACCTAGAAACAAAGTAGCTTTGCTTTGTGATAAATCTGCTTTAATCTTTCCCTTTTACCTGCCTTGTCACCCCAAGTTAGGCCGGTACCAGTATGTTGGGTGTCGTCCATGAAAATTGGGGCTGTAGGCATGTTAACACATCCTGTAAAGATCTGAAAGCCACGGAGATCTTGTAGAAAACAGAGTTGAAGAGGTTCAGTAAGACTAAAGCTTGTTCCAGAAGGCTGTGCTTTGGAGCTCTGTCTCAGAAGCCTCTTACTCTCTGTTACTAGGCAGAAAAGGAACATTATTATATTGTGAGATGTAACGATTCTGCAGTCTAAGATTAAGGGCAAATATATAGTTCAGTTTCAGCTGGTTCTCCATTTCAGTAATGATAATGGGTGCAGACTGAAGAGGGACTTTTAGTCCTGAATGACCTTCTCCTCTCCATACAGAGGGCACCTGGACCTGTAGTTGGTTATAAGGGTGGACATCCTCCTCATCAGTACCGATCCAAGGAGCCTGCCTCTTCTAACATGGTGAGTTAACTCAGTTAAACAGGTGTTGTAGGTTTTGGTGTTCTGAAGGGTATACAAGGAAAAGATTAAAGTCAGAAAAATGTTAAGTATTGAACAAAAGCAGGCACACTTTTGTCATGCATTCTGTCAGTGTCCACGTGCTGACATCAGCACAACACAGCACGCTGCTGCAGTTTCTGTAGAGAGTTCCTGACGTTGGCATCAAGGCTGCACTGTGAAGAGACGGTAGAAAACCCTCTATTTATAGCCAAGAGTTAATTTTGGATGCTCCAGGCTTTGGATGCTCAATCAGTGATGCCTAAATGGGTTTCATTTCCTGAAGGTATCTGAGAATCACTTATCACTTCCAAATATCTTGAGCAGTGCTATTGTTTTGTTTTGTTTTTTATGATGCTGCTCTGGACTGAAAAGTATACGCTGGGGTTTTGTGGCTGTTTTCTTTTTCCTCTTCTAGACGACCTGGCGACCAAACACTGCTCCAGGGAATATGCAGCACCCGCTTCGCCTCCGGCCGCTACGCCTGTCTGCTGCGGTGGGGCCTGTACCAAAGACGTCCGGCTCTAAACACAAGTGCCACGCACTTGAGCGTGACCGGCAGTTTGCCACTGGGGTGAGGGCCTATTTCATTCTGAAAACATTTTTAGGCACGGCTTTATAACACAGCTTTAGTACCATGGTTCCCAGAACTGCAGGCTTCGTGCCTTCCGAAGGGTTATCAGCTTTTATTTGAACATTCCTTTTTAACCTCCCCTTAATTTTCAAGACATTGTCTTACTGGACTAATGCCCAGTTCTTGATCACAACCAGGGAAAATGCAGTGACTTTTCTTTTATAGTATAAAATTTCTCTGTATGCAAAATTTTCTCCCTTTGCATACATTTTCTCTTATGCAGAGAAGGAGGCAGCCACCTGCTCAACACCAGTAACTCGGGAATATTTTCACACAGTCTTGCAAATTTCCATTTTCACCTACAGCTGTGAAAGAGCAAAAAACTGCTTTCTCTTTTTTTCACTATTCCTCCTACTAAGTCACAGAAGCAGGTTCAGAGAATGAGAGCTTTCTGGAGTAGCCAAACATGATCTTGATATGTAGGCAGTTACTTTCAGGTGAGATTTGGACTTGTCTTCTGTTCTAGAAAAACATCATGTAAAGGGCTTTGTGTTAATAGTTCCACGGGGCTGGAGGATTTTGGAGTGTGTCTGTGACCTGCTACCACTGACTTGCAGAGATGTTTGAACAGCTCCCTTCTGCTGGGTGTTTGCTCTCTGTTCTGATGGTCATGATCCTTTCTCTGTAATTTGCTGGCACTGTCTAGCTCTGCTCAAATTATGGGTGGTTTAAATGATTTCCTTAGTGCTCGCTACTGACAACACAGCTAAATCAGTCATGGATTACAAAGGCACGATGCAGAGCTTGGATCCAGAGCGTGCAACATTTGGAGAGTTTATTCTCCAGAGACATCTTGCTTTTCAGGGCCCTGGTCCCCTGAATTTCATTCTGGAGGAGGACTAAAACTCCACCACAAATGAGAAACAAGTGTTTTTTGAACTACATCTTGTATAACTGATGCCAAATGATGTTACTGCTGGAAGATTCTGTCTGCTTTGGAATTTGCTTGCCAGCTGGGAGAATGCAGCTGTGCTGTGGGTTCTGCAGTGTTCTGTCTACTTCCGATCAGAACTCGCACGGTGACGGGTAGTACGCGCTTTACAGTGTTCTATCTGTCTGAGGTGACATTTTCAAGCAGTCTGCCTGTTGCTTTGCAAATTAAAAGAAAGAGTTTTAGCACAGAAATGTTTTCATGGAGAAAAAAAGTGCTCTAATGGGAGATGTCCCTGCCCATGGCAGGGGGATTGGAACTAGATGATCTTTAAGATCCCTTCCAACTCAAGCCATTCTGTGATTCTGTGAAAATTGCCAGCAGCAGGTGAAGGAATTGTTCTAGAACTATGTCTGCTACCAAACATCAAGAGCATGTCATTTGTTCAATATGCTCAGCAGCTGTTTTTGCATCACCTGTTTAACCTGGTTAAAATGATGTTTTTGCAGGGGGAGAGGAGTGGGCTAAGACTTATGAATTCAATGGAGTATGTGACGGGTAGATCCCCCTATCAGCTCCCCGTCATTCACAGGGATGTGATGCCGGTGCCACCTCCCGCCCCACCAAAGGCAGACAGGGGGGTCACCGCAGCGAGGATCGGGGTGCCCAGAGGGAGACGGTTTTGTCCCACCACGGCACCAAACGACATAGAGCAGCCGTTAACGAAGGTGAGTGGCTCTGTCTGCTGCTCGGCCGGAATGGAGGAGCATTGCCCTTCTCGTTGCTGTGCGTGCCCTGTGCTGGATCACGTGTTCACCTGGTTGGCATGAAGATTCACTGAATTCTTGAAAGAAAGAAAATTTATAACTTAAAATAGATAACTGCCACACAGGTCTCTAAATACTAAAACATTTGATGCTTTTCATCAGCTGGGGTGGAAAAAGGTGCTCAAACAAAAAAAAACTGTCTCCGTTTAGAGTTCAGGGCAAACTCCACAGAGCAGAATTGCTGTGCACCCCCTCTCTCCCTCCCCCTTCCCTCCCAAGGGAGGATACAAAGGGAAAAGAGGAAGGAAGCGCCTCATACCAAATTGGAAGTTAAGACTATGAACAAAATTTAATAGGTAACAGATAAACAGGGAGAAGGAAATATTAAGGGAAGAGGGATGTACAAAAATATACAAAACCAGTCCTGGGATGCCGCTGGATTGTGCAGAGCACGTGGAGCCAGGCCTAGCTGAGCTAGATTGCGGTCCCACAGCAGCACAGTCCGAGGGACAGAGAAAGGAAGGGCCGAACCCCCAAACTTCCTGTCCTTTTATAGAGTGTGGAAGGGAAGGGGAGGGAATACCAGGTGTTCGTGTGCCCCCCCCCCCCCAATTTGTTAACCCTTAAACCACAACAAAACCATAGGGACTTTTGCTTAAAGCCTTCCATTTTAGTCAATCTGATTCTGTCTCTGATGCTATCTAGTAGCAGAACTTCAGAGGGTTATATGAAATGCCTTGAGTGTATGAAAACACCTGTTACACTATAGCTCCAGACAGTTTTGACTCCTGTAGAGGAAATTGTAGGAACCCAGGACTGTGAGGGACCATATGGGTCACTAAAGATGATCCCTGTGATTTTAGGCAATTCAATGCAGTGGATTTTCCGTTCAAATTATTTTCCTGTCCTTCTACATATTACAAAACACTTCCCAATTTAGGCAGCTCAAGGCTTGTTTTATACGACTGGAAGCCTCAAGTGTTTACTTTGTGTTGTCTTTGTGTTCACCTTGTGTTACAGTTGGAAGCTGAAGGAATTTTTTTTGTGTTTCCCTTGCTGCAGAGTTCTGGAGGATTCCCTAAGCCCTCATTACGCAGCAATGCATTTGTGACCATGGTTTTCCTAGGAAAAAGTGTGCGTTTATCTCATGATGACATTGATTACAGAGATGAAATCAAAGTCTATCAGCAGCATTGTGGAGGAGAAAACCTTTGTGTCTACAAAGGCAAACTGCTGGAGGGAGGTAAGGATGAAGAGTCAAAGAGTTCATACCGATTCTGGCAACATCTTTCTGCTTTTTTTGGCTAAGAAGTTGATGTGATATCAAAATGATTTCAGCTGAGCTCAGTCAGGATATGTGCACCCAGGGGTTTTTATACCACCTGCCTCCACTAAATCTGGATCTACCGTTTCATGATTGACCGTGAGGTTACAATGACTTTTGCCAATTATGGCAGAAGGAATTTAGAGAACTGATTTAACAAAATACTGCAGCTTAGATGAAATTTGTATAGAGACGTGTGGTTAATAAAGTAGTTGTAGCAGTAAACTGTGAGTTAAGGGAGTGCAACACAGTCCTTGGACATGGAGCTGGGCAGCAGCCTCGCTGCCCTTGAGGCCTGGATGCAAAGTAGCCTGGAACGACTCCAGAAACAGCATCTCTCAGCTGCTCAGTGTTGTAAGAGTATGACAAAGTGCTGCAGAGCCTGGCTGTGCCCTGCGAGGTGCTGTGTCACAGAACCTTTTCCTTTGAGCCCTTTCCTTTCTGTGATTCCAGAGACCTTCCAGTTTGTCTCGAGGAGGCACCATGGTTTCCCGTTCAGCCTCACCTTCTTTCTCAACGGCATCCAAGTGGACAGGCTGAGCTGTTGCTGTGAGTACAAACATCAGAAGCGTTCCAGGTTGGGAGGCAGACGTGGATACTTCGGGTTTCTCAACGTGGAGGGAGCATCTCCTTGTTACAGGTATGGAGATGCTTTGCTCATGAGGACTTAGCAGCCCAGCTTCTAGAGAGTTTATCCCTCCTTTCCCCTGTTTTCATCTTTCTGCCCCTCTCTGGCCCTGTAGAACCCAGTCTGTTTCTCAGTGCCCCTTGAAATGTGCAGAATTGAGCTTCTCCCTCAGGACCCCACAACCACAGGTGCCAGTGGAGCCAGCTCCCGGTGAGGGACTCCTTCTGTCACTGTGTGGAGCGCACGCGGCCCTGGGCGGTGGTTGCACGGGATCGCGTCCGGAGGCAGGCGACCCTTCCTTGGCACTCAAAGGTGGATGAGTCGGGGTGCTGTGCATGTGCCACCGGCATGTTTCTGGTGGAAGAAATAAATGTCAAGAAGGGCTGCCTAGTCAACTGTTGGGTTTGCTTTGTGAGCGTGAGAACAAGATAATTTGTTTGTAAACAGCTTTGCCTCTGAGGTGGGATTCTGTGGCAGTGGCCCTGGCTGCAGAGTGAGCCAGCACTGAATGTCACTCTGCTTCAGCAACACAAATCTCTGCTGAAGGTTCTCGGGTTTGGGCAAAAACCATGCTGTGAGCAACAACTACAGTTTTGCCAAAAAGCTTTCATTTTCATAAAGTCTTCCTTTTGTGAGGTAAAGTCAGGCCAGATAAGTAAACTTCTGCACACATGCATAATTTTAAAACTTCTTTGTTCTTTTCATAAGTAATTTTTGAAGGAGTAGCAAACGGCTGGAAGAAGAGAACTGCCACAGGGCTATACTCAATTGTTTCAGATAAGGACTGAATTCTAAGAAAAAAATTTCTACTTTATTTTACCATATATTTTTCTACTCCAATCTAACCAACATGATTTATGTAAATATATTACTTACTATGTTCAAAGTAGTAAAAAGCATCTGAACGCAGAATGGATGTAGTGACTACAGCGTTTAGGAAATGCTCAAACCTCAGCTTCTGTGTGATTTCTAGAAAGATTTGCAGCGATTTTTCTGAATTAATACAGTCTCCAGAAATTGGTTAATTTCTTCCTGAGCCGCCCCCTCTTTCTGTCCCCCCTTCCCATCTTTTTCTCAGTGATATCTCTGTTTTCCTGTCTCTTGTCAATCCGGCTGACCTTACCTGGTGACTAAACATCTCCACCAAGCAGATTCTCCATGTAAATTGCAACTATTTTCACATCTCCTTCAGGTCAAGTGCAGTTGTATTTGTTTTCCACTTCAAGTTTGACACCACATCATACCCACTCTGGTCCCAGCTGATTTTCGCTGTTAGGTTAAGGCTTTGGCTCATAAAGAGGTGGTGCCACGATGATTTCCACACTGGTGCTGTGATCCTTGCACTGAGAGTTTTCTGCTGGCCTAAGTCCAGCATTTCTGTACAGTAGAAGTGCTTCAGCTTCTCAAGGGTCCCTCAAAAAAATACCAGGAATCAATAATTAAAAGGCAGGACTCTTTTTAGAAATTGTCACATTTACAAATGAAAAGATTCCTAGACTGAATGATTGTAGGATGTTTCACTGTAGCTTGTAGACAGCTGGAATGAGAGCAGAGTTGCAATCAAGCCTTATATAAAAACAAAACCAGTAATGATTTTAAGGAAGGCAAAGATTTTAACACATAGTTGTCCATGAAGAAATGATGGTTTTCCAGAGAGACTTGTGACTAGCTAAAGTGAAAGTTCCAGTTTTGGTTTCATCCTCTGCTTGCAGACTGGACTCCATGTACCACAAACCGCACAACGTCCTGCCACTTGTGGGTGGTGTGGGGTGGCTCTTCGTGTCTGCAGTTAATGGAAAATCAGGAGTAGGGACTCTGGTCTCATATATGAGCCTCCCAACCATCAGATAGAGAGGCTGTCACTTGTTTTTATACAAGAGGAGCCATCTCAACAGTTGTTTTCCAGTTGTTTGGGTTTCTGTTAGGTAGGAAAAACAAAACAGAAATTGAAAAGAATTCAGTTTCAATCTTCTTCTTCTCCTGCAGTTATTAGACCCAGCAGACAAATTAAAGGAAAACAAAAAAAGTCTTATCCACAAATCCTGAGTCCTGGTGTTACTGGGTGTGACAGCAGGATGTGGGTCCAGCACTCGTCTGACTTGGAGCTGGTCTGCCTTTCTCAGTGGCTGTGTCTTCACAGATTGTGCTTGGTGTTGCTGGAGACAGCTTGGTTTGACTTAACAGACACTTGGGACAATTTTGGTTTTAATCTGTTTATACTTCAGTCATCACCTTTAAGTGCAGACAGCATTGCCCTCCCTCAAGGAAGAACTGCCTCTGTGTTAGTGGAGCTCTTGAGGATTCAGGGCGCTTCTCCAAGGGTCGCTGTCAGCCACCCTGTTGTGTGTGTGGCAGGGCAGAGACCGACAGGACCTGGTTTCACTGCTGATCATGAGCCGAATAGCTCGCTGTGTCTGCTGCCCTGCCAATGCTCACTAGGAAGGAAAATGAGATACTTTCTGATTCTCCTTGTTATTTTACAGGTGCATCATTGCCTTGAGTCTGGACAAAAAGCCATCCCCTCCCAAGAGAAAGATTCAGAAGGACCATGAGGAAAAGCATGTGGGTCCCTGGGGAGATGAAATGCTCAGTGAGCCAAGTAAAAGCAGTGTTCAGCAGAAATCAAGCAGAAGTTCAGTGTTAGTCATTGTACCAGCTCATGAAGCAAGTGTGGAATCTACTGAGGAGAAAATGGAGACTGGACAGGAGGACAGGAAAGAAGAAAAGGAAAAACTATCCGATCGTGAGAGTGAAGATAGTCAGGAAGACACCGGTAAAAATGGTACAGTGTTCCGAAATGCAAACAGGGGATGAGAAACGGGAGAGGATGATTCTGGAGGACGTACAGGATTGTGGGTCTCCAGATTCACCTGGGGCATCCTCTCTTAGGACACCTCACGTGTGAGAAATGTGGTGATGCCTGTGCCTGAGCAATAAAGTTAGTGGGGCTCCTTTTGACCAAGCAAGAGGATGAGAGGGTTTTGCAAGAGCCAAGACAGTGAGTAAGGAAGGTCTGGGAAGCTGAAAGAGGAGCCTGAGGGAGATAGGAAAGCAGGAGGAATGCGAGGCACGGGAAAGGGACGGTTGAAGAAGGAGCATGACAGCATGTGGAGGACAAGTAGAGCAGAAGGAAGAAAAGGGCCTGTGTGTGGGTAGGGAGACAGTGAGTTTGGGGTGAGGTCCTGAAGGAATCAGGACAGTGGCGTCGGATGAATGGAGAAGAGACGGTGGTCATGGGGGCAGAAGGTGGAGAAGCCTCCTGCTGCCTGACTCGCACGGGGGCCATCGTCCTTCACTGAGCACTCCTGCTGTAGCTGGCTGGCCTTGCCCCTTTTGCTTGAGTCCCAGCTTGTTTTTCTTCACAGAGAGGCTGCCCTTGCTGGAGGTTTGCCCAGGTGGTGTTTCTTGTGACAGGCAAATATAGTATCTGTAGTATAAAAATGATGCGTGGCAGCTCCAAGTGCATGCCCCGAATGTGCCATCTAAGGCTGGTCCCTGTGGCCCATCAGGCTGCTCATGCCCCTGGGAAGAGGTGATGAGCTCAGCCTGTGCCTTGTTGTAAGAGTAAGTCAAATTTAGAGAGGATTTAGTAAAAAATCTTCCTATTTTTACTTTCACAATTCTGCAGTGCTACTGACAAGCTTCCTCGTTAGTCCCTTTGGATGTGTGCTTGGGATTAACCAAGGCCTTTCCTTCAGGAGGCAGGCACCTTTCTGACAGTTACCTAAGGAGGCCTCCCTTTCAAAACTGGAATCTCAGTTGATTTTTAATGCAGAAAATAAATCTCCGTATTCCCTTAATTCTCATTGTCTGGGTAATTGTTTATTTGCCTAATTGGTTCCGCATCAGATGCTCCTGTTTCTGTCCTTGTCAGGCTGTCACTTCAGTACTTTAAAAGCACCGATGATAAGAAACAGAGGTGAGCAATAAACTCTGAAAGGTGACAAATGGTGGCCCCAAGGGACAGCTGACTTGTCGGCAGTGGCGGCTCCCCGATTTGAATCTGTTGTCCCTCAGCTGCGCATGCAGCGAGCCGACCGGCGGTGGCGGTGGAATTGCTGAATTCTGGTTGCATTTAATTTCTGAGCTTGCCCAGCTGTTAATCTTTCTAGTCCTTCCACTGGCTAATGATTTTGTTTGTTTTGTTCCCTATGTATTAATCATACTGGAAGCATCATTCAATAGCTTAACTGTATTTTTGCTACTCTATCTATGAAGAACACGATGCTTTTTTTTATGCCAATATGCTCTTATGATTCCCACCTGCAGTCTTCGATTCTCTCGTGGCTTTAAAAAGGCTGAGAAAATGCAAAGGCAAAGGGAGATTAATGAAGTTAACCTCTGTCTGCTTAAAAAGAACTTTATTAGTTGTGAACTCTGTTTCCTGTCTCACAGCGTGATTCTTTTATTTTAGAGTATGATGAAGATTTCGAAGCAGATGAAGAAGTTAATGAAGAGGGACAGACTGGTGATCAAATGAATGGAATGTCAAAGTCATCCTCAGATGATAAAAAACATAATTTAGACTATGAAAAGGAGAGTGGAACCTCATCACAGAAGGCGCTGCAGGCCTCTGACAGTGAGAAAGATGAAAGTGATAGATGTTCTGACAGTAACTCCGAGGATGACAAACAAGGTTGGTTTGGAAAAAATAAGGAGGCTTAGCGAAGTCGACCTGATGCATGTTTTACATTTTATGCATGTTCAGTACGTATGTTGAGCCTGCCTAGGCAAACCCCTGCAATTCCTGCTGAACTGGTGAGGACGAGACAGGTTATCTGTGATGAAATCTGCTGCCCGTCGCTGACACGCAGCCAAAGCCCCGGCAGGGCCAGCGTGGGTCAGCCTGCGGCAGGCGCTGCTCAGGCCTTGAGTTGCAGGCATGGAGATGGAGCCAGTCAGCAAATTAGCTCTAAGTGCTTCCTGTCAGTGGTCGCGACATCTGAGAAGCTGTGGCACGTACGCCTGCCTAGGGCACGTGCCTGCCTTGGAGCAGTCGCCGGGAAACCTGATGTAGCACCTGGCATTTCAGGAGAGCTGTCTTTAGTGGTCCTGAGGGACCCGGACCTCAGCTTTGGTTCCTCGCTGTCTGTCCCGGCCCAGGGACCGACGCCATCAGCTTGGCCGCCCGTCCCTCCCACCGTGCCGTGGTGATTTGCGAGGGGCCTCACTCAGGTCTGGCTGTGACAGTCGGTCAGGTAGTGATTCTTGATCCAAACGGGGGCAGAAAGGTGTGTGGTGAAATCCCCAAGACCATTATTATTATGAATTCAGAAAAGCTGAACTGTTTTGGATAAATTTTAGTAAAATAAGTAGCGTTTTCTGTGATTCAGTTTCTTGGATCAGCACTTTTAATGAGTAGTGTTTTAACTATGGGCCTTCCTGCAGCGCAAGCTGTGCATCTGCTTAAACAACCCCACTGAGAACTGACAGGTGATTTCTTGTGTATTAGACGAACCACAGAATTCCATTCACCCTGTGGTGGCTCGGCCAGAAGGGAACTGCCTCCTACTGTGGGACAGGGGTTTGTTTCCCTCTAACGTTTCTCCTCTCTGGCTGTGTCAGATCCTGAGCTGACTCACCTGCCTCTCGCTTCTCAGAATGTACCAGGATTTCTCCATTTACTGCTGGTTTAAAATGAATTATTTTGTATTCCTTACATTTGACGGTCCTGATGTGCAAACTGTTTCTCGAGTTCAATGGAAACGTCACTTTCACGCTTATTTCTAGATGAATTAAGCAAAGGTAACACAGCTTTTTGTGAAAAGGTTGCAGCTGCAAGAAGGATCCAGTCTTTTTATAGAAAGTACAAAATCCACTGGGGATTCAAATCGGGTTCAAAACATCCCTGAGTATAAAATCATTCCAGTGATCAAAAAGAATCTTACTTTTTGTTTTCTCGTGATAATCAGAACTAGCTTGTGATTCATGAATAGTCAGCACAATTAAGCATTCTTGTTAGTGTGTGGCATTAGGAACTTTGTTGTGACTTTACCCAGCTGCTTCTGAAGCTCTGTCAGTGCGTGATGGTTGAGTACAGGGGTATGGATGTCTGGCTGTGTACAGGTGGACAGGAACAGGTAACTGTAGGGGCCTTCCATGGCTACCTGTGTGCTAAGGAACTTCAGGTTTCTAGGGATTCTGCGTTTAAGTTTGAAGGTCGAGATGATATTTTTGTTCTGACCATGGTAATTAATCTTCAAAGAGCTTTCTGTGCTTGGGGTGGTAGAAGTGTTCCGGAGCCTGTTCCTCTGTGCTTGCACAGCATCTGTTTGCAAACAGTGACCAGAGGAACCCAAACTGCTTCAGGGTATTTCCTGCTGTCGGAGCAGGAGATTTGGTGTAGGAAAGGTTTGTCATTTACTAGTTGGACATTCACCAGTCTCATCTGGTAAAAAGGGTCAACTTAAATTTAATTGTTGCTAACTTCAACTTTGCCCTCCCTATGACCTGAAATTCCATGTGCTCTGCATTTACTGTGCCTTGAACTCATCTGCTGAGCCCTGGACCTGTGATTCTCTCAAACATGAGCTCGCTTTCAGTTAAGCATGTGTGTTAGTGTTGGTGGACTGAGGGTTTGGACAGCAATCTTCTGGGCACAGACACTATGTTTTTGTGTTTCAGCAATCAGTACTCTAACCTGCCAGTAACCTAGGAGTGCTGCTGTAGTAGAAACAGCATGTTAATAGTAATCTTGATTTTTATGAGTACATGCTGTGGACAGATTTTGTCTCATCTTAGTTTCGTGTATCATTCCAGTTGCTCAAGAGAATCTGAATTCATTAGGCCCCTTGGGTCAGTTTGGGCAGCATATAGAGTTTTAGAACAATACTCAGATAACTGAGGTGCCAAAGATACTACTTTTGCATAGGCTGTTACAAATCAGACATCAATAAAGAGCATGTAAGAGAGACCTTGGCATTCAAATCCTTGTGGAGTATAAGCCTGTGAATAAATTGAAGAGAATCTCTGACAATTCCCATAGTGCAATATCTAATCTGCATATTTGAGTTGCTCTGTCTCTGAACTGGGTTGTTTATATTCCTGTAAGTGTCTCCGGGAGCCATGGTGTTTACGGGGAGTGTAAACATACCTGCCATTAGAGCAGGGGTGCAAATGCAGCAAGGGCTGGAAGTGACTGAGAGTTATTCCCAGCTAGTGACTGTCCAGTATCTGGTGCCTGAAGTCCATTGTGGTGTGGTACCGCTCGTGATCCTCATGATCCTTGCTGCCAGTCTCTGCGAAGGTCACAGCTGGAATGAGAGTACGCCTGAGTAATGTCCCCAGAGATGCTGGCAGTTTCCTCACACCACCGCCAAAGTCTGCTGGGAGACTCTGTTCCTTTTCCTCTGCCACTTTTAAGGGAAACTGAGTTTTCTTGAACTAATAACCTGGCATCTATTCAAGGCAGTCCATTCATTTAGAATTGCAGGTTCCATTCAAACACCTTCTTTGGTCTTGTTTAAAAATTAATGGGAGTAGTTGGTATAGGACATGATCTAATGGTTATGGAGGTAGTGGGTGGAAGGGTGGACTTGATGATCTTGGAGGTCCTTTCCAACCTTAACGATTCTATAATTCTATATATTCTAGGGAAATTTTACCTTCTATATCTGAGGGTTTTAAAAAGTAATGCTGCAAAGTTTTTGTAATACGTTGCAGGTGAAAAGGATAATTTAAAATACTACCAAAAATTGCAAGGAGCCTTCCTCAGAACTGCAGAGGAAGAAGAGGCGCAGAGGCTGCCGGACAATTGTGGCTGCAGGAAGAAATAGTGTGGCACAGATTGGCTCCTGTGGCTCTAAGAATCACTGTTCAGGGGCAGACCTGGGTCCAAATTCTCCCTCTGGCCTTGGGGCAGCAGCAGGTGCTCCAGAAAAGAGCAGAAGTGCTGTGCTGCTTCCCCAGTTGTCTTCCCACCCTTGTGATCAGATGGTGTAAAGGGAGGTCTTTTATACTTATTAGACCTAACTGAATTTTTCTTCCTTGAGTTTGACTAACCTCCTCCTGAACCCACATGGATGTTGGACACCAGCAAGGCTGGGTACCGGTAAGCTCTGCCAGTCACCCATATGTCAGATGAAGAACTATTGCTCTTTTTTTTTGCCCCTCAAATTTTCCATTTCCGAATTTCATGTGATGGTCTCTGTGTGTGTTTTTTAGAGAAGACAGTGAACATCATCTCCAGTTTGACTTGAATGGTTTACATGTCATTTTGGAGATCTTCGTCATATTCACTGAGATAACAGGAGTGCACTAACAGACTGTTGCTATGGTTGAAATCTTTTGTCCAATGGAGCTCAAGAAACTTTTCTAAAACCTGAGTCATTTGTAGAGGTGCTTTTGAAGGTGTATTTCTGTGTGATTGATGGAGCTAATTTCCATTAGCAGAAAAATATCTTAAAGGCCTTTAATTTTGACAATTTCATATCTGGGCAATGTTTTTCTATTATGCTCGTTGGAGTATTGTCACGATACCCTCAGATGGTGTAACTCGGAGATTGATGTTGGAGGAGAGCCTGTCCCATGGTGCATAGCAAAGGGAGCTTGTGGCCAGTGAATGCACATGTTGTAGTGACAAATACTAAACCAAAATTTCATTTGCTGTTTCCAGATGAGAGGCCTGCGCGCTCGCTCTCCTCCACCAGTACCCCGTGTAGCAGTGAGGATGACTCTCGTGCTGGAGCAATGAAAGGCAACGCGAACGACAAAGAGCGGTGGAAGGTCAGCAGGGCATCTGATAACGCAGCACCTGCACGAGATGGGAGTGAGAACAGAGAGAATAACCTGCTCAGGATGGAGGAAAACCAGGAAACTTTGGCGCTGGAAAAGGAAGGAATAGATGAAGCAGAAAAGGCAAAACCAGAAGATCTAACTGCAAGGGAAGATACTGGACTTTTTCATGAAAACATAATGGCCATCCAGCATCAAAGTCCTGAAGTTAACAGGGAACTCGAACAGGCTGGGTCAGCAGAAAGTACCGTAGGGGAAGAAGGGGAGAAGAAAGCAAGTACCAGGAGGGATGAGGGGGAGGAAAGTCCCCCGGTGCCTCTGGAAAGCGGTGTGGTGGAGGTGGAGGATGGCAGTGAAGAACCTCCTCCGAGCGAGGAGGAAGGAGGTGAGTAGAGCCCTGCTGCACGGCTGTGCGCGACCGGCCGTGTTTACTTCATACCAGGCCACAGAGTGGTGGGGGGAATGCAGGTGCCCAGCTGGTTTTGGCTACTAGAACAGTCTGTGCTGCTGTGAGCTAAGGAGCCACCCAGAATGTAACCGTGGGTTATTCTTCCTTTCCTGGTGTTGCCAGGGTAAGGCGTTGTTTGTTTGTTTTCACTCCAGTAGCTGTTTCTCAAATATCATGCAATTATTGTAAAACCCAAACGTGATTTATTACATGTAGGAGAATCGGTGTGCCAGACTAGGGACTCAGTTTATAATGTCGAAATACTAGATTCAAAAAGAACACCCAAAGTTACCATGTGAATCGTGGTGCAACAGATAAGATCCAAACCGTGCCAGTTGACCCATGGCTATGTGGCTTTGCTCTGTCCTGGATTTGTTGGCAAGGAGCAAAGCTGATGCTAAAAGCTCTGCAAGTCTGTTGCTGCTGGGCTGCTTTAACGGTCTTGTGATGGCTTCTGGTTTGTTCTGCACTCAGAATTGAGTTGGGAAAGAGTAACGTAATGTTCACTGAGTAATGCTGAAGTCTTGGAAGCTGCTTGCTTCTAGAAGCCCTCTCTTTGCTTGTGTGAAAGAAACAAATTTAAAAACCTTCATCACTCGGCTCAGATGAGTTGTGTAAGGACTTCTGAAGAAGAAAGAACCTTAAAATCCTAGAGGGCAGAATGTGTCAAGCTTGTAACCTGGTACTGAGTTGGCCCAAGACAGCAGCGTTGTTCTTGATTAGCATGAAGTCCCATGTGCTTCCAGCCAGCACACCTGGTTCCGTGACTGGGTTTGGGCAGGGATGCTCTATCAGCTCTAGACAGATTGGGCCAATCACAGTGGGTAACAGCGTTAGGTCTTAGTCAAGTCCTGCATCACCTCTGCTGCCAGCAGACCACCTGAGGTTCAGGGATGGTGCAGGTCAAGGAAGGACAAGAAAAATCATAGAATCATACTAATTACAGCGAGGAACAAATGGCTTCCTGAATTGCCTGCAGATTTTTCTCATCTTCATGGATGTTGTCTAGGTAAATTTTATAGCAGATAAAGAGTTGCCAAAAAGCTGTGTGTAGAGCAATGTAAGAAAAGTTTGAGATATAATGAGCATGCTAAAGAAGTACTGTGAGAAAACAAAGGTCACATGGGAATCTTAGCTGCTCCTAGGCACTTCGCTCTGCTGCTGCCATGATAAACATTCTCATTCAAAAATTTAAGGACGTCTGTAGTCGTAAAAGAAATGCCAGATGGTTATAAGTCCCACTGCTCTGCTCCTTCCTCAGGCTGAGGGCTAAAAGCCCCCAGAGGCAGCCGGCAGGCTGGAGGAGCTCACTCCTTTGCTGCGACTGCAGAACTGGTTCTCGGTCTGTTCTTGGGCCTCCCTCCATTTGGATAGGGCTGGGATGGCACTGGTTTGGCTTTGCCCCGGTGAGACTCATCGTGCTCTGCCTGTGGCAGGATTTCTCCAAACAGGCGCTGCCGTGAACTGTGCAGAGCTGCTTCGTTGGAGAGAACTGCGTATGCTGAGGAGAGCCAGAGCTGCAGAACGTCCCTCTGGGGCTGTTCAGCTGCAGACCGAGTCTGGGCAAATCACAACGGCTGGTGTGACAGGATCTGTCAGGAGTGGGGAGCGCCTGGGGTGGGCTCCTGCTGCGCGTGTTCTGGTCCCGCTGTGCTCTGTGTGACAAGGAGACGCTGCTGATCCCAAGGGAGAGGATTATTGTGAGTGGCTCTTGTCGGCCTTCCCTGGGCGCTGGGTCTGACAGCCTGTCCGTTCCCGTTTGTCAGATGTTACACAGGCAGCAAACCACAAAGAGCTGGAGCTGCCGGCGGGTCAGACGTCAGGCCTAGGGTCAGGTCACAGTGAAATTTAGCTTCTTCCTTGTGACAAGTGACAGGACAAGAGGGAATGGCCTCAAGTTGCCCCAGAGGAGGTTGAGGTTGGAGCTGAGGAACAATTTGTTGCCCTTTGGGGTTGTCCAGGCGTGTCCCAGGCTGCCCAGGGCAGGGCTGGAGTCCCCCTACTCCCTGGAGGGGTTTCCAAGGGGTGGAGATGTGGTGCTGAGGGACAGGGGTTAGTAGTGGCCTGGCAGGGATGCGACAACGCTTGGATTCCATGATCTTAAAGGTCTTTCCCAACCAAAACAATTCTATGATTCTACGTGCACCATACCTGGCAAAACCTTGGTATTTCAGCAAGTGGAAGGAAGTGCTGCCTGCACCTCTGAATCTCTGTGCTGGAGCAGAGAGCTTCTTGTCTTCTCTGCAGAGTTGAAATGTCAGAATGGTCTGAGCCAGGCGTACGCTATTGCCCAGACACCTTTTCCAGGATCTTGAGTCCCTGGAGAAACCTTATAAATGCTCTCCTGGGACCTTCCCTGCGCTGTGTTCATGGTCCCTTGCAGAGCAGATCTTAGCACTTCACCCAGGTGAAGTGTGACAGCAGGGAGTGAAGCCATCACTGCCCTTTGGGACCTATGGAAGAAGTAATTCACGCTGAGCCTGTTGTGCTGCCAACTGAAGTGGTCTTTTAAAATTTTCCCACATTTCTGTTCAGAGCTGTGTGGGTGCAGGGTACTGGTGGGGTAGAGGGGATGGATGTAAGCAAAAAGTAGGAGGAACCACAGGAGAAAGAAGAAGAAAGGGCAAAAAAGGGAAAAAAAGAAGAAAAATAACATATACAAGGGTGAGTAGAAAGACAGAATCAACACTGTAGAAAAAGAACAACCTCACAGGGAAAAGATGAGAGAGGATGGAGTGTGTGCTGTTGGGAGAGGCGGGGAGCTGGGGAGAGGAGAGTGCAGCTGGGACAGGGTAGAGAGAGTTGTCTTCTCACTCCAGCCAGTGGGAGCACCAGCTCCCTGGTCGCCGGGCCTATCTCTGCCCCGGCTGACACCAAAGCAGCTGGCAGGTTGGATCCTGTACACACAGCTACATGGATAAAAAAACCTCCAAGGATTGTTGAGAATCGATATCCATGTTCGTTACCCGGCTGCTGGAGGGAAGCCAGGCCTGGGCTGCTGCGGGGAGGCCTCGGAGCTGGTTGTGCACCAGCATTTTTGCTTAAATTGGTTCTGCCAGGGGTGGGAGCGGCAGCTCGAGAAACAGCGTCAGAGCAGAGGTGTGTGATGAGAAGCAGCAGAGCGAGTTTCCTCGTCACCCTGTGGCTGTCCCTGTGGTGCCTGGGGGAGAAGGCATCGTGAATTAACCAGCCTGTAAAGCAGCCTCGGCACCAACACCATTGTCAATACAACTCATGTTTTGATTATTTCTCAATAGCACCAGATGGAGCTTTCTTGGCAGAAGGAAGAAGAACTCTTGACGTGCAGAAGGTGGCAGAACAAGTGGTACGAGAAGGGCAGATGTTCAGGGAGAGAGAAGCACTTGAGAAGGAAGATTTTGCGACTGCAGGAGGAGACACTCACTCCGAAGAGGCAGGGCAAGAAATGGCACGGGATTTGCTGCCTGAGGAAGATGTGGAGGCTCTGCTGCAAGAGGGTCAGCCTGCGGTGGAAGAATCTGCCCCTGAGGAGAGCACTGTGGCAGAAGATGATCCCAAAGGACAGGAGACAGGGAAGGGAGTGGTATCCCCCAGGGAGCAGGAGGTTCTAATGGAGGGGGCAGAGATCGAGGTGGCACTGGGAGAGCAGGCACCCAAAGAGGAGGAGCTGCCAGGGCTGCTGCTGGCCAGGGAGGAGGATGGAGCAGTGTCCAAGGGGGAGGAGGTGACCGAGGAGGTTTCTGAGGGAGAAGACCCTGTGGAGGAGGCTGTGGAAGTGACAGGGCCTCCAGTGGAGGAGGTGGTGTGTGAGGTGGTGTCTGAGGCAGAGGAGGCAGTGGAGGAGGGAGGGTTTGCAGTGAAGGATGATGTGGTGGGTGCCGTGTCTGAGGGAGAGGAGGCTGTGGAGGATGTCAGCTTGGCAGAGGAAGGGATTGCCAGGGTAGTGAGCCCTGAAGGAGAAGAGTCTGTAGAGGAAGCCATTTCTGAAGGGGAGGAGGCTGTGGAGAAGCCTGGGGCTCTCCTAGGAACAGGGGATACAAATGTTTGCACAGGAGAAGCAATGGCTGGAGGAGATGTCTTTGTAAAGCCAAATGAGTTTGCTCAGCTAAAAGCACCAGGGGGAGAGATGGAGATGGAGAGAGGGACCATAGGAGCAACAACATCTGAGACTGGTCAGGCATCACAGGTAGAAGGGAGCTCTCCCCTGAGAGCAGGGGACACAGCGGAGGAGTCTGTGGAGCCTGACAAGGGTCCCATGCTGCAAGTAGCATCTGGATTAAAGGCACTGGTGGGTGCTGGAGGAGATCCCACCAGTGAAGGGTCATCTCATTTGGAGGAGCCCACAACAGAGGAGGAGGGCTCGGCAGGAGCACTTTTGGGTGAAAACCCATCTCTAGGCAGCAAAGCAAAGACAGAGAGTGCAGTGGAAGAGTGTGATGGAGGAGTGATGGGAGTATCTGCAGAGACACCCAGAGCAGAGCCAGGAGGTGGAGAGGAGGCCATGGGTGGAGCAGCAGCTCCAAGGGAGCTGACAGCTGGGATGGAGGGATCACTGGAGTGTGCTGCAGAAAGGGGGAAGGAGAGGTGTCCTGTGGAGGGGCCGGTGACTGGATCGTGGCTGCTGCCCCCGACACTGCGTGCCAGCGAGGCCGGCCTGGTGGCTGTTGCTGTGCTGGGCCAGTCAGGGCGAGGGGCTCCGGCCAGGGAGCTGCGGCAAGACGTGGCGGTGGCTGTGGATGGCGGGGTGGACATTGGGGACATGGTGCAGGAGAGGGTGACAGCAACAGGAGAGAGCGGAATGGGGACAGAACCCACCCTGAGCACCCCTGTGCGTGGGGCTGGGGGAGCGGAGCCGAGGGGGAGCGGGTGGGCAGGAGGCGAGGGGCTGTGCCCGGGGTCCCTGCTGCCACTGGCAGCTCCCGGCACTGAGGCCCTGGGGGGTGAGAACGGGGCACAGGAGGGGACAGAGAAGGTGGAAGGGGAAGCCAAGGGGGAACAACCAGGATCCCCTGAAAACATTGGGGACAGAGAGGGAGTGGGTGTCTTGGAGAGAGCAGGGAGCGCTTTGGGGGACATGGAGCAGCGGAAGGACAGTCCTGTTGGAAGGAGTCCAGGCTCCCCAGGAGCTGCTGACGTGGGAGAGAGGAGCTGCAGAGCCTGTGAGGTGAGTCCCGCATGGGTCGAGTCCCTGGGCTGGTCTCTGCCAGGAGCAGAGGGTGCTCCACCTTGTCCTGCTTCTTACACTTTGCTTAAGTAGCTGCTGCTGGTAGCTGAGGTAAGAGGTGGTGAATGGTAAGATCATGGACTGGTTTGGGTGGGAAGGGACCTTTCAAAGTCATCTGGTGCAACCCCCCTGCAGGGAGCAGGGACATCTGCAACTAGAGCAGGTTGCTCAGAGCCCCATCCAACCTCCCCTGCAATGGGGCCAGGGATGGGGCAGCCACCACCTCTCGGGGCAACCTGGACCAGGCTCTCACCACCCTCAATGTTAACAGTTTCTCCCTTCTCTCCAGTCTAAATCTCCCTCTTTGAGTTCAACCCCATTCCCCCTTGTCCTGTCCCACCAGGCCTTGCTCCAGAGTTTGTGCCCATCTTTCTGACAGGCCCCTTGAAGCCCTGAAAGGCTCCCAGAAGGTCTCCCTGGAGCCTTCCCTTCTGCAGGCTGCACAAGCCCAACTCTGCCAGCCTGGCCTCCCAGCAGAGGGTTCCAGCCCTCCCAGCATTGCTGGGGCTCCTCTGGCCCCACTCCAACAGCTCCCTGTCTCTCCTGGGCCGAGGACTCCCAAGCTGGAGCCAGCCCTGCGGAGCGGGGTGTGTGTCTCCCCAGAGCCCTGGGAGCAGAGGGGCAGGATCCCCCCCTGGCCCTGCTGGCCACAGTCCGTAGGGTGGCAGCTCCTGCATTCCCTCCCATTCCCAAAGTCTTGTTGCTCTGGCACCTGCACCCACAGCCCCTTGGTTGTCTCACCCCCGCAGTGGTGCTGAGCAGCTCCCAGCACCCAGTGTCCTGGCACTGGTGTCAGGGGTGGTGCCTCAGCAGCCCCCACCGGCTCTGACGCCCCAGCTTGGCAGCAGTGCTCAGCTCCTGGTTGCTCTGGTGCCTGCTTGTAGGGAATCTGCTACAGCAGGATCTCAGCAGCTCAAAATTCAGCACATTTTATATAAAGCTGATGTTTTTCTCATTTTTTTATAGGATGTTCACCCCAATACAGTCGTCGTGCCCTTGATACAGCCCCAGGATGGGGAAGAAACTCACATCTAAGATTGTCCTGCAGCTCCTTTGGTGCTGTGACCTGCAATATTTACACAGACCACTGTAAATTCGTGTCTGTTGTTGGGATGTTCACTCCTTCTTCATTTTACCCAGCAAGTACCACAACCATCTGTCACATTTTACTAGAGCAGCGTCTTGGTGTGCAGCAGACAAGTGAACTACCCTGGTCCACGCCAGCCCAGGAAGCAGCACTCTGACCTCACGATGGAGACAACAGCCGCGAGGACTGTTGCACAGCTGCCACGCTTGTTTTTTCCCAAAACACAGAGAAATACCGTTGCGCTGAACCCCCTGGCTCCAGCGGGCACCACTCGGTTCTGCTGGTGGGCAGAGGGGGACGGGGTGTCTGTGCTGTGCACGTGGCCGTGGGACGCGCGGCGGCTGTGCCCCTGCTTGGCTGTGGCTGTGTCCATGCACCCACTGCGCTTGTCTGTGTGTCTTTTGCCTTTCCGAGCTGCAGAGTCATCGCTCTGAGTCACTCTCTCCATGAGGATCCAGGCTTGTTGCAGGTCACGCTTCAGGGTATCCTTGGGACTTTGAAATGCTGTTGAAAGTTGTTAAATCCGAACGATTCTGACGTGCATTTAACAAGTGAATAAAGCCTGGCCTTTTGCTGTTGCTGGTGTCTGTCAGGAGTCGCTCCCGGGGCCCAGAGGAGCTGTGCTGGAGCTGCAGGAGTGGTGGTCACTGCTCCAGGCCGGCTCTGGCTGCGGATCACGGTGGCCAGAGCTTCCTGTTGTGCTCTGCCACACCAGGGCTGGGTGCCCAGGACTGTCTTGGGGGGGCTGCAGGGAGCTCTGGCCCTGCATGGCGGGGCTGTAGCTGAGCTCTCACATTGGGAAATGGAACCAAAAGGAGCAGGACTGGGAGCAGAGCGATGCTGTGAGTCACGTCAAATCAGGGTAGGTGGGCTAGGATGTTCAAATGGGATGGAGTAGCTCGTGTTTGTGCCCTCCTGTACTGAAGGTGGTTGAGTCTGATTTTTCAGGCTGGATGCCAGGAAGTGCTTTGAGAGAACAGCAAACGAAGAAGACTAACAACAGCTTCCTCCTCCTCAAGCACTGCATCAAGTGACCCTGAGTGGCGTGGTTTAAGTGTTTGTTCTGTGCAAGATCTGCAGTGTTTGCTTACAAAACACACACTTCGCTTTAGGCCATCCAGTGGTGGTCTTGTCCTTTCAACCAGGGAACATCCGTAGAATCAGAAGGGGCTCTGGTCACTGGACCAAGACATTTCCAGTGTTGTTCAATATAAAAAAACCCAAGGTGCAGTAAATAGGTAATCTGTGTTTACATACTCTACAGTTGAATACACCTGGTACGTGAAGCGTTCAGAATTTAAATTCATGCTAATGACCTTCTCCAGGGGTTTGTTTTTCCTGTATCCTTGTGCACACCTGCACAGTCAATGGGATCTATAAAAAGCCTGCACCGATCTCTGCACTTCCTCAAATTTTTGCAGATTATTTCAGTGTAAGAATAATGCTTGCTGATCAAGTAGGGCTTGGTCTTTAGCAGGGCTTGGTCTTTAGTATTTATCTCTACTTTTCAAGTGAATAATATTTTATACAGTGGTAGACAAAAAAATATTCCAGTTTCCTAAGAACACTCCATAATTTCTGAGCTTATACTGATGAGACCATCTGTTTTTTCTCCTGCTTCTTTCCAGCAGCTCCATTTGCAGGCTGGATACAGGAGAGGTTTGGTGGGTGGTGAGGAACTAGCCCATACCCTGTGCTGACCCCCGGCTCACACACTCCCCTTTTCCCATGCTGTTTTTCTCAATTTTTTCATTTCAGAGCTACAGGCAGCTCGTGGGCGCAACGTGGCCGTGGGGCAACGCGAGCCAGGTTTGGGTCGGGGCCATTGTGTTGCTGTCTTTGTGTCTGGTGCCTTTCAGGCCGCTGGTTTCTCCAGGGGCCAGAGGACTTGAACCCAGTATGGAATTGAGTTGGGGTTGGCCACTTCATCTTCGGAGAACCGCTCTGGTGCTGCTGGTGAGGATGTGCCGTGAGCCCACGGTCAAAGCACGGGCGTGCCTGGAAGCCAAGCAGGTGGAATTTTGTTAAGAAGCAAAACCAGCAAAACAGATAATTTTATGGTTTAAGAAATGCTACCCAGGTAATTTCTGCTCTCCTGTCCATTGCTAGTTAGTAATTAACTTCAAAGTGGAAAAATGGAGGTGGCACTTAGGGAAAAAGATGACGTGTATCAAAAAAATAAGAAGGAGGCTAATTAATAAACAGAACATATGTGAGAAAAGCAAACTAACAGTGTTGCCACCGGCAAAACTCATTTTCATCTCATCACAAAGGCTTTTTTTAACTCCCTTCTCTGTCAGGTGCTCTGAGGAGCTGGTCACTGGCTGCTGCTGGTGCCTCAGAAGTGTCCTTACTGGGCTGCGCAGTGAGACCACAGCCTGGGACATCACGGCACAGGCCGAGGAGATGTAATTCACCAGCCGGGAAAGGCTGCCGGCTGTGCACTGCGGACACCCTATGAGACAGGTTGTTTGGAATCCAGCTCCTGGAACCGGCCCCGCTCCTCTGGCATTGCTCACGGGAGGTAGGACGGTGAGCCTCAGACACGTGCTTGTGCTGGAGGTGGGTCTACGGCTGAGAATTTTCTGCAGCGTTCATGGGCTCAGCCGTACAAATTGAGTGTGCATGACCCCTGTGCTGGCCGAGCCTCTGAGGTGGCCCTGCTGTGCTGTGGGCTTGCCAAAGCCACCCAGGAGGCTGGTGGGACCATCCTGCAGGAGAAGCCTCCAGCTGCAGGGTCTGCTCCAGGCCAGGCTCTGCTGGCACAGTCCAGCTGCACGGCTGGGTGGCTCAGCCCCTGCCGCCGAGGGACCAGGCGCACTCCTGGCTGCCGTGCAAGTGCTTGTTTGGCTGGACACCAGATGGTTTTATAGCATCAGAGAATTGTGTGGTTGGAAAAAATCATGGAGTCCCAGCACTGCCCCATCCCTGCCAGGGCACCGCTGACCCCTGTGCACCACATCTCCACCCCTTGGAAACCCCTCCAGGGAGCAGGGGGACTCCAGCCCTGCCCTGGGCAACCTGGCACACGCCTGGACAGCCCTGCAGGGCAACAAATTGTTCCTCACATTCAACCTCAACCTCCCCTATACTTTCCTCCCAATGTCCTTCTGGGAGGGAATTCCCAAAACTGACCCCAGGATTGGAGGGGTGGCCTCCCCAGTGCCCAGTACAGGGAGACGATCCCTGCCCTGACCCTGCTGCCCCCCCAGTGGTGCCCCAGCCAGGATACTGGGGGCTTCTTGTCCCCCTGGGCTCTCTCTGGCTCATCTCCAGCTGCCTGTCGACCAATCCCTCCAGGGCCTTTTCCACTGGGCAAATAATTTTAATCTAGATCATCTATTACTGATATGTTAAACAATTTAAAATACTGTCACAGCGACCGGCTGCTCTTAAAAGCAGGGTAAGAATCCTTGGAATGTCTCATTCTTCATAAATATTTCAGTGTCCTCCTCGGGCTTCTCTGAGAACGGCACAAACTGGTTTCATTCCTGCAAACTTCAGAAGATCTCTTCAATAATTTACATTTTTTCAGAGCTTTCATTTGTATTAATAACCGATCGCTCCTATGAAACACACTTTCTCCCTAAGCCTCATGTTTCTTCTATAGAGACCAATTAACTAAGCCATTGTTTTCTTCAAGGAGTCAGTAATTTTAATTACTAGCAAAATTTCTTGAAAGCAGTTGGCCTTGTAAAGAGCTTCCTAAACTGGAATGCCTTCAAAAAGGCTTCAGACAGCTTTTGAAGGCAAAAAAGCTTTTGATATTTTTTCGTTGTTGTTGTTTCTCCATGACCACTTCTGAGGCTTTCGGGGGAGCTGCTCAGATGTCGTCCCAGCAGCTCAGGTGCTGGCAGGCGTGGGGAGGCTCTAATGCTCTCCCGGCACTGCTTTCCGGTCTCTGATCCAACTCAGTTGCTGTTTTCCAGATGCTGTATTAACGAGGAGCCGGCACGTGACTGATTTAAGCAAGGGGGAAAAGACAGTGCAGAGATATTTTTAAGAAAATATTCTTGTTGAAAGGGAATCTTAAAGCTGGAGTTGATTCGTCAGAGACGAGAATCGATTCTTTCTGCCCCATTAGTGTCTCCTACACTGGCCAGTGCAAAACCCAAGCAACAATATCCTGCACCTGTCCACCCCTGCCTCTGCCCCTTTCTTCTCCAGCTCGTTCCCTGCTGGTGCTTCGGTGGCTCTACCATATGAACCATCTGATCAGTAAGGAATTTTCAGGCAGAGAATTTTCATCAGCATCCCAAATGCCCCTTCTCCTGTCTGCTCTGCAGGTCGGTCCTCCAGGCATGTCCCTTCCCAGCGTCACTAGACAGACAGAATATGACGTAGTTCCTCCGGATGCGGTTTTGCTGTGGTTTGCAGTGCGGCCATCGGATTGTTGCAGTGGAAGGGCACAGCAGGCTGCGTGCAGCTCAGCTGGTGTTTGATCTGGAGGATGTTGGCACCAGCGTCACAACTGTTTGTTAGCAATGGGCTGGAACGGGTTTAGGGGACATCCCCTTTTTTTTTGCCTCTCAGTGATTTATCCAAGAGTGCAGAATACTAATCTCAGTGTCTTTTCAGGGGGCAAAAATGGGAAATGCTCGAGGTGGCTGTTTTTAACCTGCACAAATGCTGCCTGTTTGTGTAGAGCCTGCGGCTGTGTCTGCCCCTCCGCTCAGGTGCTGCAGGGTTAGCAGGGGCAGCTCCTGGCTCAGTGGCAAATCTTGTTTCAAGCCATAAACTCCACCAATTCTATACTCATAACAGTAAATACTCCTGCCAGACAAAGCATTTGCGAAATAAGAGCGATAACCATTGTTTTGCAAAGTTGCTGTGGTGATCAATGAGCTCCTTTGAGCCGTGGGAAAGGCTGAAGCTGCCTCTGCTTGTTTTTATTAAAGTTCTCTGAGATTCGAGAGCGCATCGCCCGTGTCGTGACAGCGATGCTGCTAAGCCTTGCACAGATGGGATGGGGGAGGTCTCTATGGGTTTTCCCCGAGGTTGGCTCAGAGCACATGCTCGTCATCAGTGGGAGTTATGACAGGACCCAGGGAAGTGCAACAGGCTGTCCGCAGCTCCCTGCCAGCGGCACACGGTGTTGGGTTCCCAAAACGCTGCTCTGCAGCAGGGATGCTCCGCTGACGCTTTCTTCTTTTGGTGCACTGAATTCCTCTGTTTCATACCATTTGGGTGTCAAACTGAGAGGACTCTCTGGTCACAAAACACCAGCTCGGCCTCAGGGAGGAAGAGGCCGTGGTCTGTGTCGGTGGGATTCAGAGGTTACGACCATGGTTTGTGAGTATGGAGCTGTCCGAGCTTTCTGATTTGTGCTACAAAAAGCAAGAAGTGTGAGTCAAAGAGCTGACAGCCAGAGCAGAGCCTTGCCAGGACCCCTGGCACCAAACGCAGCGTGGAAATGTGTTTCTGTCAGCAGGCTGGGAGGGCTGGCTCTGCATGGGCCTGCAGACCACGGCCAGGGAGCACTGGGGCGGGACGGGGTCTGTCCCTCCTGGCCATGGGCTGAGGCAGCCTCGGGATGAGGGGCATGGGAAGTGCAACGAGCAGGGACGGGATGTGCACCGAGTAGGGATGGGACAGGAGGGGATGTACACTGCGTGGAGATAGAATGTGCACCAAGCAGAGATGGGACAGGAGGGGACATACACTGCGTGGGGATTGGATGTGCACAGAGCAGGGATGGGATGGGATGGGATGTGCATTGATGACGGGATGTTTTTCCCCAGCCGTACATCTTATGGAGGTCAGGGCATTTAGCACAGGGTGTGACAAGTGCCCTAGGGAGCTGCATCCCAGACTTGTCTGTGCATTTCTTCTAAGATTTGCCTTAGACCAGCAGTGTTGGTGTAAATGAGCCTGTGACTGAAACACGAACCCAGTGGTGCAGAATGTAGCTGCTGGGTGGCACCAGGGGCTGACAGTGGGAGATCCACAGCACTTGATTTACAGCTTTATTTCCCTTTCTCCCTCAAGGAATTTTATTCAGCACGTGAAACCAAGCAAATGAAAAGATTTTTAAGCCTTGCTAAGCGAAATCTTCCCCATTTTTATTGCTTCAGGCATGCATGAGAGGCGTGAGGCAGTGGAGCCTCCTGTGCATTCACAGTTCATGTGCGAGTCGCACTGTACGACGATGCCTCATCCCAGACCTCGGGTCAGAAGCACGGTCATAAGAAGCCAACCTCCTGAATAATATGCACTGAGCAACACGCAGGAATTGCAGACACTGATTTCCACTCCCTCAGCCAGCCAGTCAGACAGCCGTGCCTTTGAATACAGCTAAGGAATAATATTACAGCAGGATTGCTTGCAGCTAAATTTTGCTAATTTGAAAAAAAGACCCCAGAAAATAACAGCGTAATTAACTCGGTAATTGCATCTAGAAGAAGAGTTTGAGTTCTCCTGCCTTACCTCTTTTTTTTTTTTTTTTTTTAATTTCAACTGCTGAGAGCTTCTCTTGCAAAGCCCGTTGGTGGCACTGGGTGCTCAGCTTTGCTGTGAGACAAAGTGCAGCTTTGCACTGTGCTGAGATCATTCTACTTCTGACACAATTTGGCATATTTTCCTTCTGGTTTAAAGCTTGTTTTGGAGATCCTGTGTTCCTTTGTGTAAGCAAAGGGCTGAACGAAAGCTTATACTCTTTGAGAAAAACAATCAGTCAAGCCAAAACAAGGAAGGTGATAAGAAAACACAAACGTCTGGCAGAGTACACTGAAGATGGTCACTCACTTATCTCTATTCTCAGCAGGCAGGAAAGCACCCAGAGATCAGGACTCTGAGGAGCTGCAGGGCTGTGCTGGGGAGTGACGTGAGCCCATGGTGATGAAAATGAGATATCAGATGTATCTGGGGAACTCAAAAAGAAACCAGCCCTTGCTGGGGACTGGGCTGGCGGCTCCCTGGCAGCTACTGGTCAGGGAGGGCTCGGAGCCCCACGCCTCAGTGCAGCCTAAGCTAAGAGCACCTTGCCCTGGAGCTCTGAAACGACAACAAATGCATTTTTACTTCCATCTTGTCATATCACTGATGCTCAAGACAAAAGTGCAGCATTCCAGGTGGACATTCGCTTCATCCGATAGATCCTCACCACCAAAAAACCCCAGCCCTGGAGCCGGGCAGCAGGGAAAGCCGCTGGAGCAGAGCTTAGGATGGGGACATTTGGCATCAGCAAGTAAAGGTGCTCGGTTTCGGGGCCCTGGGTGTAACACAGCGCCTGATGGCAGGGCTGTCGCTGCTGGCCAATTGAGGGTGAGTCTCTGCTGGTGGGTGGTTCGTGCCATCAGCTGCTCTCTTCAAAGCTGCCGCTGCTGCCGCAGGAGTGGAACCTCATGGTGCTCATGGGATCCGACACGTAGCCTGCAAGACGCAGAAAGAGGTTCACCTGTGGCTCAACACAGCAGCAATGTCAACAAAACTAACACTTGTATCAGTTTAGGATAAACCAGACCAGTCGTGGTGGTACCTCTGTGCTGCCTGCAAGTCTCTGCTCAACATCATCTGCTGAGGGAAAAGTTAGGCAGGAACTAGGCAGACCCTATCCTTCCTGCAATGAATCTACAACGATTGAGCACGAAAGCAGCTTTGGTGACTGACATAAAAACATGAAATTCAATGTCTTAATAATACTGTGAAGTTAGTTGTTAAGAAAAAAAAACAAAACCCAGTCTTTTGCTCTTGCAACTAGAGTTTCAGAGGGCTCAGCATAAGCATTGAGAAGTGTTTTTAAAATACTGTAAGCATTGACAGCACAAAGCAGTGTAGTACTGCTACAGACACCTCAGCTGCTCCTGCCAGCACCGTACTGCCAATGAGCTGCTCCGGTGATGCCAAAGGAACCATTTTTTTCTCCCTTTCCAGGATGTCACTGGTCAGCTGCTCCCAGATTTCTTACTTGTTGGTTATCAGAAAGACTCTTGCAGGAACAGCAGCGGGGTGGGTGCTGTTGAGGCTTTAACCGAGAAAGGGAAACGGTGAAGGTCCCTCCTCAGTTGCTTGCAGACTGCAGCGTAGATGAGGGTGATGGAAAGCATTAGGCAAAAAACAAACAAAAAATAAAAAGAGCAAAATGGACACAAATGCGGAGAGACAGCAGTGAAATTGGTTTATGTGGCATAAAGAGAGTGCAAATATTTGCAGTCATTAGTCCAAACACTCCAATAAACCAGGGCTTGGGGCTTCTTACGCTCTGGCTCCACCACTTTGCCGGGACCCTGCAGCCTGGGATGCAGCAGAGCAGGCTGTGGGTGCTGTGTTGGGCCTCCAGAGCTGCTGGGCTTGGTGGTCTGCAGCCAAGGGACGGTGACGCTGCTGCTCCTGGAGGTACCGACCCCGGTGACACTGCAGGACTCTGCTCGGTGCTGTGTAAGACGGCTGAAATGAAGTGCGCGGCCAGGAGCAGCTCTTCCCAGTCTGCTGTATCTGGCAGGCAGGGGCTTCGCTTTCCTCTGTACCCACCTGGCTTTGTTGCTGTTCCCCGAGTCAGCTCCAGGCTCCCCTTGGCCAGCGCTTGGCTGTGAGCAAGATGTGCTGCCCCATGGGCCATGTGGAGATCTGGCTGGGGCCTCCTCCCTTCCTGCCTGTGTGCTTTGGTTCCCTTCTCTGGAGACTGTGAGGCACAGATACATCTGAAAACAAATCCTGGGGTCTCGTGAGTGGAGTCTGATACTGCTCCTTAAACCTACTGCTGAAAGGCAGAGTCTCTGCTCCAGCTCTTCATTCCCTTTTGTCCCTTTTTAATACAGACTTGAGAAGCCTTCTCCAGCCTTGCTTGGAGGGGCTCACTCTAGGAGTTCACTGAACATTTCTGCTTCATCCTCGTTTCCTTCGTCCAGATTTCCAGTTGCCAGGTTCCTGGTGGAAGCTGTGCCCTTGAGGAGCTGCTCTCCACAGCTGTGGAGTCCACATACAACAAATAATAACAACGTTTTTGTTTTTTTTTTTCAGTTTCAAAGGTCATTACCTCCCTACTCATTTGGACAGCAACATTGCTGGTGCTGCTGTACTCAGTAAATATTTATATGACCAGGTTTTCTCTTTTTCTCACCCAACGTGCTCAATTCAGAGGAGGAGAGGGGAGTGCAAGAGTCATGCTGAGGCCTGTGAAAAGCAGCACAGATGATGAACTTCTGATATCTGCTTCAGGCAGAACAGAATTCTGAATTGTCCTGGTGAGAAAACAGGTTGGAAAGTGATGGAAAAGGGAAGAGATGCCAGGAGAGGAGTGAGGAGGCCCCAGGGCAGGGAACAGCAGCAAACTCTGACTGAGGATGAGGCAACACTGTGAAGTCAACAGATCCACTCAGCACAGTTGCCATTTGAACATAGAGAGAAATGTATGTCAGCATGGCGCACAGAGAAAAGCAGGCTTTCCTTGTTGTTGTGCCCAGCAGCCGTGCCTCGGAGAAACAGGGACAGGATCACAGTCACAGCCTGGTTTGGGTGGGAAGGGACCTTTCAAGCTCATCTAGCCCAGCCCCCTGCAGGGAGCAGGGACATCTGTCTGCAGGGCTCCCTGGACTTTCACACTTGTCCAGAGGGTGGTGAGATCCAGAATGTCCTCATGGCTCCGGGCAGGTGGTGAAGCAAGGTCTGCGCTGCTGTCGTCAGGCAAAGCCAACCACAGATGCTGTGCTGATGTTTGCTCAGCCCTGGCCTGGGGTCATGAGGTCCTGCTGACATGGCCCTGGAGCAGCTCAGATGCTCAGGCACACAGATCAGTGGGTGCTGCTGGAAGGAGCAGCACCCTGGGACAGCAGCTAGAGGATCTCCAAAGTCACACACCTAGGAGGTGCAGTCCCCCTTCACTGCTGCTGCACAGAAGTTACTGAGCCGGGACGTGAGCTATCCCACACCTGAGCCCAAAGCACACGCTGCCCAACAGCGGGCACAGAAAGCGGCTTCACCCCAGCGGCAGGACTTTCTAGGACGCAGCAGCTGAGCCTTGTGCAACCGAAGATCAGGGTGAAGGTGAGATTTAGAGTCTCACTTTGGATCCACAGCGAGAGGAAAAGATTTGCCCAAGAT
The DNA here is from genome assembly GCA_013396935.1 of Baryphthengus martii. Taxonomy (NCBI): domain Eukaryota; kingdom Metazoa; phylum Chordata; class Aves; order Coraciiformes; family Momotidae; genus Baryphthengus; species Baryphthengus martii. The sequence goes on along the minus strand of VWZK01018613.1, from coordinate 73,707 downwards.
GTCTGAATCCAGGCTACTTGATACCACCCTAATGCCAACAGCAGTTCCATACTCTACTCAAGGCTTTATTTACACATCGAGCTGCTGGGCTAAAGACTACTCTAATCTGATATTTATTCTGCGCTTGGAACACTGTAAAGAGCCAGGTAGTGAGTCCATGAGCTGTGCAGAAAGGGTGGCCGAGAAACAGGGTCCCTGGGAGCTGCCTGCTCTTCAGGGGGCCAGAAGGATGGGACACCCTCTGTGGGAGGAGCTCTGTGGTGAAGAGGGGATGTTGTGTCATTTTGTGCACCCGTGGTCCTCCAGAAGTAGGAGTGTTTTGGCCACTTTCTGCAGAAGCAGCCATGGGGGGTGTGATGTCCCCTCATCTCCTTGCGCACCCACCCACGCACAGAGATAGAAAGGACTTTCCCCCGCAACTCCGACGTGCTTGGGGCACAGCCACGAGCGGCAGGAGCGCAGGGTGAGCCCTCACCAGCCCTGGCCGACCGTGTCCAGCAGCCTGCACCGAACACCAGAGCTCTCATGAGACTTTCTGGTAGCCCAGGAGGCCCCCGCTCTGTGCTGGCTAAGCACAGCGGGACGCCCAGAGGAGGAGTCGCCAGTAACTCACCGTTTTTGTCGATCGGTGGATACTGAAAACTTCTTCTTATGTCATCCAAAGACAGACCCTGGGAAGGGTGTTGCCCAGTGCTGCAAATTAAATAGGAGGTGTCAGTTTAGATAAGACTGATAAAGCCACATCTTCAGGCCACAAGAGCTTTTTCTACAGAGCTGGAAGGAAAAGACAGCAAGATGAAACACACCAGCCTGATGCCCGGCCACTGGCATTTGCAGTAAGCAAAGAGCAAGAAAAAAACTATGAAGCAAAAACATGAATCACGGGCACGCTCACACTTCATCCCTTCTCAAAGTAACTGGCCTCAAATACACTCTTTGGGGCTTCCCAGTTGTCTGCAGGTTGCTGTTTTAGCAGCAGTTCTCGGAATCAATCCAGGATCACTGCGCTGTGTTTTATGTACCGCTGCTGACAGAGTCCTGCAGTGACATTTTGCAGGAAGGCAGGTCACCGAATTACCTCTCAGCCACTGCCCCGACCCACTGTTCGTCCCGCAGGTTCGGTATCCCCGATCCCAGGGAGCTGTCACGTACAGGACTGTCCTTCAACAGCTCTCCTCAGGCTACAGGCAGACAAGTCAAGTGCACAGAACCCAGACTGTTCTCATTAAGCCCTCAGTTCATTTATTTCCAAGAATAAAGCAGGAGCCGAGGGTTCCAGCGTCACGGCTGATGGCACAGGGAAGCAGCGAGAGACACGGAGCGCAGGAAGCTGCTGCAGGAGAGCAAAGGTGTGATAGGGAGCCCAGAACTATCAGACGGTAGCCAATACTTGGCTGGGGGAGTAAAGGAGACCTGCTGGATTGAAGTGCTCACAAAAATGAAACCCTAAGAAACAACTGTCATTAGGAAGTGAAGTCTTTTATCATCTCAGGGTTTTGTATAATTTAAAAAGTACTGACTGTGGAGACTGTTCCCTTTTTGTCGTGTGTTGTGCCTCTGGGTGAATCTTTGTGGGTGCTGTTTATAGGTTTGAATGTTGTTAGTCTGTATGGCACAGAATTTGATGAAAGAACTCACCCTTAAGCAACCAGAGGAGCCCGTTTTGGTGGCTAATGAGCCCCAGTGCTGCACTGGGAACACTGGATTACAGGACAGGTCACTCTCTCTCTCTCTCCCTCTGGTGTCGGCACCAACCTGGATGTGTCACTTTCTTATTCCTCTCGTCAAAATTATTACATTCCACAGCAAAACCTGGTCCTTGGCAGAGAATCAGGGTCTAGCTCACACTGCCTCTGTCATGCCCTCGGCACCCCCTCCGTGTCCTGCTCCAGCAGCACATGACAAAGCGAAGCACTTGACAGGATATCGCATTTTGCCAAATGAACGTTTTGGGTCTGGTCTATGTTTTCGTGGAAAATATTTCAGCTCCCATCTGCAGGTGTTTGCCTCCTGCCTCTCCATACGAGCCCCTGGACAGGCAAAGGACCGACTGACTTTGCTCCTCTGCCCCGCTCCCCGTTTCAGCTGGGGGTGCTCCCGACTCTCCAGACACGTTGAGGGGAGGTCTCAGCGGGGCAGCGCTTGCTCTGCTGTTGCTATTTCTGGCTGCTAAGTGGTGCTAAAGGGTAAAGTTTGGACTAAGCACGCGGCTCTGCTGACAGGGATTTCATTTTCACGGCACTCTCGCTCCCCACAGGACAGAGACAGAAGACTGCTAAATTTACACTCAAAAGCAGGTCTCCCGAGTGATCGGAAAGCTGCCTCAGACATTAACTCAGTGATACAATAGTATAGGGAATCTGCCTGCAACTGTCTTAAAAAAATACCGGGAGTTCTTCTTATCCTTCTGTGAGCATAAATGGAATGATAAATGAACTTTTAGGATGGACTCTGGTAGGAACAGCCCCAGCAGTTCTGACTCCCATAAATCCTGTGAGGCTGAGATCCTTTGCCTCCTCCTTAAAGAAAAAGGACTTGGCATTTGCACCTCCTGCCTCTGTACCTGCTGGGACAGTCTGGTGTCTGTCTGTCCATCCCTGCCCTTAGCACAGACACCCTCACCCCTGCCCTGCCCAGGCAGCCCGAGGCCTGTGAAGGGGTCTGGCAGGGCTCTCCCCCGGTGCTCCAGCAGCACAGCCCACTTCATCCATTTAATCCTATTACAATTTGAAAACAAGATGAAAAAAAACCAAAAACTAAACCCCAGACCTGAGAAGCAGAACATCAGAAAACGGCACCTCTTCACTTACTTTGCTTTTCTCCCAGAGCCGCTCTCTGGGATCGCTGCTCTCTGTGCACGTTTTATCTTCATCACAGGCTCCCGTGGGCAGGGAGGCAGTGTCCTTCCTGTTCATAAACCTCCCTCTCATTAAATAAATTCCACTAACACTATGAACCCCACAGAGGTGAGGGCATGTTAGGAAAAGTTTCCAGCCACTGGGTCAGACACAAGCTGTGCCCTCCACGAAGGGGACGCGTCCATGGAAATGCAACAGGAAACAAACTTTCTGATGCATAATAATGATAATGGTGTTTCAGTGTGACTTTTCTTCCCAAATTTACTGATTTCTAGGATTTTCAGCTGTTTTTTCCCAAGTGTGCCCTATTGCTCCTGTTCAGCAGGACACGTCTGCCTTGCATTTTGGCAGAGGTGAGAAGCTGTTTTTAGGGGGGTGAGCCACGTGGGCTGAGGGAGGATGCTTTCGACCCCTTTCAGAGCAAGCCCTGCTGAAGGATGTACCTCTGCGACCAGACAGCGTAGGCTCGTGCGTTCAGGGCGTACTCCAACTCGAAGCGACTGCGCAGCGCTGCAACGTGGCTGCGGCCGGGGCCTCCTCGTGCAGCCAGACAGTCTGAGGATGAGGAAGGAGACAGGGAACCGCTGCTGTTGCTGGAGGCTGGAGACATTAACTGGATTAAAAGAAAAAAAAAAATAAAAGAAAGGCGCTGTTATTACATATTTACAAGTCTTTCCTCAACTCCTTCTCATCAATTGTGTGTCCCTTCAGCTTGGCTGAAAGAAGCAGTGACCCTTCCCGACTTTGATCAGCCCGGGAGAACTGGATGCTTCCTGCCAAACAAAGCGGCCCATTCGCCATCACCTGGGGTTGCCAAGTCGGGCTCTGATGGCTCCAGCAGACACGTTTCCGTTCAGCCAGGCGGTACTTGGCTGGCCGAGCATCTGCTGCCAGGAGCCATCCCTGGTGGGAGCTGCCGGCTGGGGCTCTTCCAGCTGCAGCGGGATGGTGGCAGAGCCGCCTGGCCACAGGGGCCGGTCTGAGTGTCCTGGGCAAGAGATCAGAGCAATGGGACGATGAGAAGGCAGGGCCGGCACAGCAAGACATCTGGTCACGGACCAGCCGCACCATACAGGCCCCTGCTGCCCCTGGTGTCAGAGATATTGCAAAGGACCAGAAATGATCTGCTGAGAGAGGAGATGCGACAGGAGAGGGAATAGAGGGAGGTAGGGGCTTTTCCCTCTCCATCTCCATCAGCTGCAGGCCTAACTAGAGATCTTGTTCCTTAAAGCTCCCGCCAAACCCGGCCCTGTCTGGGATGCGGTGCGGCTTTGGGCTGACCCCCAGCTGAGCAGCCCTTTCTTCCTCTCCTTTGCGTGCCAGCTCTTGCCCCAGATTTCCTCCTGCATGCTCTGCTGCCTACCTACCATGGAAGTCAGGTCAGAGATGACACAGTCTCTTGTGATATAGTGCTTCACTTTTTTTTTTGATTTTACACTTAAAAGCTTCCACCTACGCAGAGAGCAACCAGCTGCAGCCAGAGCGTGGAGAAATGTAATAGATTAGGGGTGTCTCTTCTGACCTTTAAGCTCAAGAGCAGGGATCCATTTTAAAAGGAGGTTGTTTTTTTGGGTTTTTTTTTGTGTGTGAGTTTCCTTTTTAAACTCTTACATGCATACACATACACACAAATACACAAAGAAAACATGATTTCAGGAACTGCAGCGCTGAGTAAGTTATTTTCTATTGGACCACTTATCTCACATCAGGCTGAGGGCTGATGCGTCCGCCCATCACAGCCACAGTCCAAAGCAGCAATTGCCTTTATGTTTATCCTTCTGATATTGTCTCTTCTTACCTCTTTCCCCAGGGCCTTGGCCAGTTTGCCTGCTCTTCTTTTTAAATCAAGCGGACTCGAATGGGATGAATGGGAAGGGAGCATTCTGTGCAGGATGACTCTGCGGTGCATCCCCTCAGCGCAGGCCACGTTCTCTCCACGTAGCTCCTGACAGCAACACCTGGTCCCTGCCTCCTTCCCCCAGCACCCCGATAAACCACTGTGACGACATGCCTTGGAAGTGCACCTTGGTGGCTGACGATTGGGAGGAGGCGGCTCCAGCAGCTCACGAGTGCCAAAGCCACCGCTTTCCTCGGCAGCTGCTGCTCCCCCTACTTCAACCCGCGACCACGCGGCACACCGCGGACGCTCCGCAGCGGAAATCGGGTCCTTACCTCAATATTGCACAGACACTCCTCTAATTTTGTGACCACTTCTGAAAACTCTGGTCTTCCCTGTGAACACAACAGGAAGAGCAGAGCTATGTTAAAAATAGAAGGGGGGGGGGGGCCTGTCTCCTGTGATGAAACGAACTGGTAGGTACGAGATGAATGGCAGCTCCCCTCCCTTTCCCATCTCTGAATTTCATGGTGTTGCTTTTAGTCTGCTCGGGCATCTGATGGGGGATGCAAGTTCTGTGCTAGGCTGTGAAACTAAAAGTCAAGTGTGGAACAGCTTCAACTGCACTCTTTTTCTGTAACAATTAGATTCGAGCTAATAGTGACTCAATTACAAGATTACAAAAATACCACCAATAAATTCTCAGCTCTGCTGTTACATTAGGTGTGCACACAAATAAGACAAGGTTTCATAGAATGGTTTGGGTTGGAAGGGACTTTAAAGATTATTCAGTTCCACCCCACCTACCACAGGCAGAGACACCTCCCCCTAGAGCAGGTTGCTCAGAGCCTCATCCAGACTGGGCTTAAACACTTCCAGGGATGGAGCATCCACAGCTTCCCTGGGCAGCCTGTGCCAGGGTCTCACTATCCTCAGAGTGAAGAACTTCTTCCTAAGGTCTGATCTAAATCTACCCTGTTTTAGCCCTTTTTGAGAAAGGAGAGTAACAAAATGGATGCTAAATGCTTTTCTTTCTCAAAAGGGCAAGAAAGAAAATGACCAGTCGATTAGAAGTTCTATAGACTCATCCTTGTCTGCAGTTCCATCAGAAAGTGAAGGAGAAAAGCAGTGTCCTCACTGATAGGTGCTCCTTGTGGTAGTGGCTTCTGACAGTGACACAGTCCATTCACATCCTCCTCCTGCCTCTGGACACCAGCCCTGTCCCGGAGCAGCAGGGTCGATCCCCCTGCACGCCCCGGTAGGTGCTGGTGGATGAAGAGGAGTTGTTGATGGGCTGGTTCTGAGGAGAGACAGGAGCAGACCTCAGACAGTTTCTCCTACCGGCCTTCCTACGAGGGTGACAAGCTGTGGCAGAGAGACAGGATTTCTCCACTGGCCTTTGACAGTCTCCTGGGTGCTTCCTTCCTCAGCCAGACTTTAGATCCTTCTGCTCTTCTGACAACTTTAATCGTTCTGCCACACGATGCCAACCACTGCACTGAAACTCCCCGTTTGAAAAAGCGCTTCGGAAAGACACTGTTCCCACAAGGCTCTCAGGCTCCTGTGAGCACTGATAAGAGAAACTTACTCCCAGGAAAGTATTGGGGAAAACTACCAGTGCAAAAACTACCTTCTGAATGGGGCCAAGGAGTCTTCAGAGCTGGCTGCTGTTCCTATCTGATGACTGAACAGAAACTTGATTGTGAGATGATTTCAGTGGTTCCTTTTCTAAAGGGTCCTGTTGTAAAGCACTTTATGACCACACTAGGGTACCCCTGAGCTCTAGTCTACAAAGAGTTGAGGAAATCTTGCATTTATGGGGTGTGAGAAGCTCTATCACCTCCAACAGAACTTGATTGGAGCCCATCAGATTAGTGCATCAGAGCCCATGGAAGAACTGAGAATAAAATCAGAGCTGTACTTAATAAAACTAGAACAATGTTTATGTTCTTTACCAACTAAGCCCCAGGTACTATGGTAAACACTCTGACTCTAATTAAAGCTTACAAATTAAAATAGATAATGAAAAATGCTGCTGAAGAGACACTGTCTAATTTTCTAGTCGTCGCTTCGTGTTTGGAAACACTGCTGTCAAAAGTTTCTGGGAAACAGACGTTTGAGCACTGGATAAATAGTAACAGTGACATGACGCATGGGAACTAGTGTTCTGTTGGGATGGGCTTTGAACAAAATTAAAGACAAATAAAAGGACAGATTTTCAAATCTAAAGACATTTCATTTCATAGACATCCAGCAAAATCCATACAGATATACTTCATTTTCTACTTCCTTTTTCCATATTTTTTTAAGCTGAGTAGATGTCTTGGAGAACTCTGAACATTCATTGGATCCCCAAATTCACCATTCTCCCCTAACAAAAAAAACATCTCTTTTAAGTAACCACCTTTGTTTATGCATCTCCAGTAAGATGCTGTAAAATAGATATCCACGTGGTGATTCTTTATATCTTTGGCACGTTTTGCTCACTCTGGTGTCTCACTGGGAGCATTCAGCCCCACCCCGTCACTCCAGAATGGTATCCTCAGGAGGCATCGCTGCGAGAAGGATCCTTCCCCACGCTGGATACCTAAGGGAGACACCTGGAAAGAGCTGCCCGTGCACCTCAACAGCGGGATCACAGCGGTGCCGCGGCTGTGCGGTGGCTGTTCCAGGACATGCCGCTGTCTCCCAGCAAACCTCCCAAGTGCTGAGGAGAAGGTGATAACCGCTTCATTCTTCCCTGTCCTGTGGCCCTCCTGAAGCTATTCCAAGGCCCTCAGAACCTTTGCTACTGTGAATGGCAGCCAAACGCCTGTAGCACGTCTCATTTTAACAAGTTTTCGCCCACATCTTGTGCAAAGTTCAAGCTGTCCCCTGCCTGCCCGAGCTATCAATTGCCTTGCAATTCCCTCTTGCAGTTCCAAAGCATGAGCAAGATGAAGTGATGTTGGGGCGATACCGATGAGTAACAAAGGGCATTAGGATTCTGAAAAACTGGTTTCTTTTTATTGGGGCTAAATGAGCTGTGGAAATGCTAACAAGTTACAGTGACTACACCCATTACATAGCACTTAAGTCAACAATTTAATATGACATCTTATTAATAAATTTAAACAAAATGTGAGTTACATGCTGATGATTATTAGCAGCTACTTCCTAGTTACATGGAAACCAAACTACCCTCCCAGCATTAGCTTTGCATAAAATGCCAAGACAAGAGCATATCCAAGAGTCCAGGAAGCACTAATAACAACAAATAAAGCAGCACTGAAACAAAACCAGCTGTGTCCTGCGCTGCAAACACACCCCATCTGCAGTGCTCACACCGCTTTATTACGTACATAACCAGTGAGGAATACAGCAGTGGCAAAGGTCCCTGCAGTCCATCAGCTGCCCAAAGTCCCACAGACCTCCCTCTTCTCCTCTCTCGTCAGAGCACGTGGCTTTAGCTCACTGAACCAGGTGAGAAAGCTCCCAAGCGTGCAGGACAAGGATGGATGTAGGCACAGGATAATCCGCCTTCCTAAACTGGGCTCACTAGAAAAGGGACTCCAGGGCACAAATCCAGGACTCTGTTTCCAGTAGGAAATTCAGCCAGAGTACCTGGTTCAGTGATAGGAAGCTGTGATATGAAACAAGGCCTCCTGTAACCCCAGAAAATCACACGGGTTCCAAGATCTACTCCCATTCACCAGGAACAAGATTCCCATGTTGCTCAATGAAGACCTCAAACACCAGAATCACACCAGAAAACCAACCAGCCAACCAAAGTTCCCAACCCAAAGCCTGCCCCTGCAACATGTTTCCTAAAGCATCTAACCCACTTGGCAGAACATTTTCTAAGAAAACTGAATTTCCAGTCTCTGGAGCATATTTCTTTACTTTCCAGACAGTTTAGAGCCACGTGCAAAAAGCACCCGCGCAACTGCTGCAGCGGCACGTGCACGGCTGGCATCACGGAGCACCCAGGGTCCCCTCCTCGGCCTGTAAGGAACCTACCCATCTCCACAGTCCTCTGTGAGAAATGCTTCAGAGAGCTGATGTCCATCTGGCTGCTTTCTATTTCCCATCACTGTCAAAGCCCAGAAGTTCTGAACAAGCCCCTCCTTCTGGTGCTCTATGGATGAGAGCACAGTGCCACTGTCGGTAAGACAAGATGTCCCCTCTCCTCTGAGACAGCACAGGTGCGCGCACCGTCCAGCATCTGCCTTTGCTTGTGCAAACACCCAGATCTGCATAGAATCCACCCAGCCAGGAGATATGGCTGGGACGCGGCATCAGAAAAGTGCTGGGCATTAACCCTACCTTGGCAGATTTGAACCCCTTTAAGCAGAGATATAAGAGTAGTTATGGGATGGTCTGGAGCACCATTAAATCATGCCGTGGCCCTCAGGGTACCCGATTGAGTATGGTGGTGTTTTTGCAATCCTGCTTTAGTTGGTTTGTGCTCCATTTAGTGTAGAAACAGCAGCAGACTGCAAAACCAACAAGGGACAATCATCCTTTAACCACCATTTTATAATCTCAGAAGGGAACACTTGATATTGAGGGAATTGGCATAACCAGACAGAATTCTCCAACCATTAAAAATCAGTCATGAGGGCAGCGGGTGAGAAAGGTGCTGCTGCAGCAGCCTCCCTGCAGTGACTCCTTGTTAACTCAGCCTCCTGTCCTGGACTCCAAAAGACAGTGATTACACCAGATCGTGGAATCGTTTTGGTTGGAAAAGATCTTTCAGCTCATGGAGTCCCAGCGTTGCCCCATCCCTGCCAGGGCCCCACTGAGCCCTGTCCCTCAGCACCACATCTCCACACCTTGGAAACCCCTCCAGGGAGCAGGGGGACTCCAGCCCTGCCCTGGGCAGCCTGGCACAGGCCTGGACAACCCTGCAGGGCAACAAATTGTTCCTCAGCTCCAAACAAAACCTCCCCTGACACAAACAGGTTTTTGAAATTCACAGTACAGTTACTTTCTAGGTTTTGAAACTCACCATACAGTTACTTCCTATCCCAAGGAAGGCTTTGTAAATTGTAACATATCTGAGGCGTGTCTTTATCAGTATTAATTAGAATCCGACATAAAAATTCCAAGGGTGATCAGCTGGGGGAAAAAATACTCATTGTGTTTACAGCTGTAAGTCTCTGAAAATTAACTTCCATATCCTAAAGGGGGAAAATTGCAATGGTAGGAAGACCCATAGAGAGCCTGGAGAATTGGAATAAGAGAGCCCAGTTTAGTCTTCACAGCAATGTGGGTGACGAGAACGGGCTACACTGGGCGAGCTGTGCTGGTGAAGTGCCTGCAGTGGTAGCTTGGTCACTTCAGGCCCTGCCTGGCTCTGGGGGTTGTTGCTTTCTCACTTTCCCGAGCAATGAAAAATTAATCCCAAAACAACAGCAACGACAACAATGAGCAACGTAGTTGTTTTGAAATGTAATAGAACAGGTGGCTCTCAGTTTTACAAACAAATACTGCATGTCATGATGCAGCAAAAAAAATAATAAAATAAAAACATCTAATAGTTAGAAGCTCAGAGGAATTACGTGATGATTTTGAGAAATGATTGAGTGCCTGGCTGGAGCACGAGGCTGGAGCAGGGCTGGGTTCCTACAACACAATCCGCGCAAGATAGAGGTGATGGCTGTGAGTTGCAGAGTAACTTGGGTTGATATGGGGCTTATTTTTCACATGAGAAAAAAAAAAAGCAAGAATTTCTAGAAAATGCCTACAAAAGTCTGAAAGCAGCAAGTATTTCTCTTCTCACTCAATAACAACTAAAGTCATGATCAAAGTTACATAACCACTTAAAGTTTCATTGAATGGTTAAGTGATAATTTACTTTGCTGCTCAATTCACCAGCTCTCCTGTATTTCTCGCCACACCCCATTCCCTGTGTCAGGGCTTCCCACAGCAGCATCGACCACAGGCACCACCGCTTTGGGGAAGCCACGTGAAGTCAGGCAGAGTGGTGGCCAGAGCAGGAACCCCTGCTTTCTGTCTGCACGCGACAGAGGCACTCACCTCGGGACAGGCGTTCCAGCCTCTCATCAGCAGGGCGGAGATGGGCTTGGGGATGGAGTATCCGATGGGTGGGCGGATGTGGTGGTAGGCCATGTCTGCTGCCGCTGCCGCTGCAAGCCAACAACAGCCCGACAGAGAACTGTTAGCGACTAGTGGCCACACGTTCCCAGGAAAACAACCTATTGACCATCAAAATACATCCCAGCAGGGGCAGAAACACTGAACCTGTTGACCATAGAATCCCAGGCTAGTTTGGGTGGGAAGGGACCTCTCAAGGTCACCTGGTGCAACCCCCCTGCAGGGAGCAGGGACATCTGCAACTCGAGCAGGTTGCTCAGAGCCCCATCCAACCTCCCCTGCAATGGGGCCAGGGATGGGGCAGCCACCACCTCTCGGGGCAACCTGGGCCAGGCTCTCACCACCCTCAGCACCAACAATTCCTCCCTTCTCTCCAGTCTAAATCTCCTTTGTTTTTCCTAAATCCGTTCTATTTGTAAAGACAGCTAAGACAGAACATAGCCGCCCCAAAAAAACATGTTAACACTGAGCATGGGTGGAAACAACCTTATTCAGCTTAAACTCTAAAAAAAAAAACAAAAAAAAGAGAGACTTGGAAAAAAGAAGAAAAAGAAAAAAAGAGTTAACCTTCAACTCACTTTTGAAAAAAATTATCTGCATGATTACAACAGGGTGATAGGTACATGCCAGCAGCAGCTAAATAGTTAACAGACTCAGATCTCTCTGTAATAATCCATGGCTAGTTCTGTTACAGTCTACGACAAAAATTAATTCTTAGTGTTTCTTTTGTAAAAATCCAGCGTGTGCCTTTTCATAAGTACAAGCTGCTGCCAACTGAGACAAAATTGCCCAAATGTTTTGTATGTTTAGTGAATCCAAACACATGGCTAATTCCTCTTGTTCCTTTTAAGCATTTTTTTTCCAAATCGAAACAAACGTATTTTGATCTCAGATCAAAAGCTGACTAAAATCCTTTGTTTGCCCGACACTAAAATGATGTAATATGCAGAAAATGTAAGATTGCAACCATGAGATTGTAACAAGAATGGGCTAATTGTTTTTAGCTGTATCCCATTCTCATCACAGTATTCATTGGAAGAATAGATTAATTTCAGCCATTGTTTGTCCTCATTGCAGCTTTTGTCTGCATAATGACGTTTCAGGGGGTTAGTATCAGATAAATCCTGTGATATTGTAACTATATGTAAACGGGAGTCGCAGACACGGTGTGTCTAGTGTTGGTTCCACTCTAACCAGGTTTGGAAGGGATGAGTCAGACACTACTGGACTCATCCTTTGCCCAGCAGACAGGACGAAAAGAGGGCCAATGCAAATCAGGTTAAGACAACAATGAAAAATGCTCCTTTGTTGTTTATTTTTCCTGCCCAAGGTAATGTAAGTGATATATTACCTACTGGCAAAATTTTGTCCCACCAAAGTTAATTGGATTTATTCTATCAGCTTAATGGGGTCAGGATTAGCAAAAGAAAGGCAGAAACACACCATGTGCTTCTGCATGCTTCTATCATACTTCACAAAATCTGTTTGTGTCGCTATTGTTTGGGCTCTCCTATCACCGCCAGTCGATCTTTCTTCAGATAAAAATTTGTATCTGCTAAAAGGTACCTCAGAATGGCTGGATTAAATGACAAGAATCCATTCTTCTCAAAAATGAGCAAACCAGAATTTGAGTGGTGCCCCAAACCCTGAACTTAGTGATACTTTCCAGCTCCACTACATGATACCTGTGGGTATTTTCTGGTTTGACTGGCTGGTTGGATCCTGCCTTTCTTTGGGGTCAGAGCAACCATAAGCCACGGGAGGAATCAGTGGCAACCTACCTACAGAAATGTTACTTCAATTTGTTCTTGTTGATGGATCAGGGGAACATCTGTAGTAACCACAGAATGTTGATCAACATCCCCTGTACTGGACACCAGGCCTTTTCCTTGTGCAAGTGTCATCTTTGCAGTATTTTGCTCTCTGGGACGCAGTGGGTCAGTTTCTGAATCTAGTTTTACACCTACAGTTTCCAGACATCCATATCCCTGAGTTTCCCCACAAAACTCCACCCAAAGCTGATGTTTTACACGTGTGAACTGAATGTCACTTGTAGAAAGCAGCGGAGGAAGAGGATCTTCAGCTATTAGAGCATTCCTCTTGCCCCCTGGGCCTTCCAAAACAACTGTGAGTGGAAGATTGCGCACCAGGGAACTGCCAACATCCACTTCCATGTGCAGACTGTGCCTAGAGCACAGAAGGAGGCCCTTGTGGTCATAATTTATGAGAGATACATAATGCATGGAGAACTGAGCCCAGGTTCCCAGGAGAACAGGAAGGGACTGGCCTGGGAACCACTCATGGGTTTGCAGCTCCATGACTGACCCAGTCACCACAGCTACAGCTCCTGGTGTAAGCTATTTGCTTACGTCAGCGTGGTCCTGCCCATCAGACGCAGCTCCTACGCCTGCCGGGCGACGGAGCACTTGGGTATTTGTGCTCCCTGCTCGCACTCTCCCAGTCTATGTGCAGATCTGGGCTGTTGCCCTAAACTGCCTACAAACCTGAACGGCACTTGCAGTGTAGCCTGGGCCTTAAGAATCAATGATCTGATAACAACATAGGTGATTATCAGCTGGTTGCCTAATTGATTTATTTGAAACAGATACATACTCTCAGGCTGTAAAACGCTCAGCAGAGAAGTGATTTCTATATTTAATAAATACTAAGGTTTGCGTTCTCCAGTTACTTCTCAGAACCATCATGCTTTGTTTTTTTTCACCTTGTCTATTTTACAGGTGGTCACTGAGCACACGCTGCAGGTTTCCTGACTAACCAGGTGATGTGCTGCAGGCGGTGGCTCCATGGGGCCGCGTGATGCGGGCCTCAACGAGCGTTGTGTTCCTCACCACCCACGCTGGCTCTTACCACATCCCGCGGCACTCAGCCTCTAGTAATTCCTGGCAGACATTAAAGGCTCAACATCTCAAGGAGGCAAAGTGTGGTCCTGGAAATGTTGATTTGCTGTTGCTTCCCCAGCCCTGCTTGCAGGGGCTTTCACAAGCAGAGGTGTAAGGAGATGCTGTACCAAGGAATGGCTTTACAATCCCAACACCGACATGAGAGACAAAAGGTCTGCAATTAGAGTGACTTGTTCACATCCCTAGAACTGGGTGAGGAATTTGAAGTTATGTAGCTCTGTAGTGAGTAATATGTACAATTATAGTGGGACAGTTCTATGCTTTTCAATGAACTTAACATACAACTTCATTTTAGTACTTAATAACAAATTTCTGTAAAATACTAGTCAAAGTTTTACAGTGAGCTCCTTTAGTTCAGAGAAATTTAAATATTAATTCATTGAGCATCTTACCTGGTTTCAAGTGAGCAAACGGAATTTCCCCTGTTAGCAGCTCCCAGAGGCACAGAGCATAGCTGAAGACGTCAGCCTTTATGGTGTACCTCGTGCACTGGGTGAACACCTCGGGAGCCATCCAGCGTAGGTTCTGCGCAGCAGGAAACACCAACAACACATTGGCAGTGTTCACCTACTCACAGATGCCTCTTTTCCTGCGTTTGCGTGCTTGTCTGCCCCTCTTTTCTTACTTTGCCTGCATTGGTCCATAAAAAACTCAGTACATTTGCCAGGAAAAATTTTCACTTAGTTTGCAAAAATCTAGGCAGCCTATTATCACACCTGGTACCCAACAGCACTAACACAGCAACTGCCCCATCCACCCAGAGCTGGAGGGAGCAGATATTAAGCAGGAGAGCAGTGCTAGAATAAAAGCAGAGCACCCAGCCTCAAAGTCTGGAGACTGCTTCCTAAGGTCCCAGCATGCTCCATTATCCCAATTAACCCCTGCTGCTGCTGGGAGGTGGCAAAAGTGACCACAGCTGCCTGGGGCTGGTGCCTTCTCTCTTGGGACCTCTCCGCTTTCTGCAGAAGCTCAGACGTGAGGCTGTTTCACAAGCCGCCTCTGGCTGGAAGGATGAGCTCGGGTGGGTTTGCAGATTCCCTGCCTCTCAGTAAGTTAACCTATGTTCTTTCCAGGACAGCCTTGTACAAAGCACCATCCTCCCACCCCCACAGGACCCAGGGACTCCCTCCTCACGCGGTCAGTGCCTATTGCAATTCGTTAAAAAGACGGTGGCCAAACCCTGGCTTTAACATCCCCCACCCTGTTCCACAACCGGTGGTTACGACGATGTAAACTTTCATGGAGTCACACGCGGAATGCATCCGGACTAAAACTTAGGGAGACAACAATACTGCCTTGTAAAGCTGACTCTCTGTGAGCAATTTGCTTGTAAGGGGGGAAAAACTGTGAAAGAAAATCAGTGTTGAATAATTAATTCCCTATTAGAAATAGGAACCGCCTGCCAGCAACGTCTGTGTGTGAGTGGAGAAGGGTAGATTATAATAATGAGACTTCACTATAGATTTTGGGGGCAATACAGCTCCAAAGACTACCTTATAAAGCATTATTTTTTGTTGCAGGTATTATATATTCACTCATCTCTGCTATTAAAGGGGCTTAAAGGAAAAAATAAAGATAACCCACAGAGAAATATTGAGAGATAAAATACAATACCAGTTCATCTTTTCCAGAAAAAATATTTCTAATGTCATTTCCTCCTGAACTGAGTTTGCCTGTGTGTTTTTTACTAATTACGTGGAGCAAAACAAGAAACAAACCCCAGGCTGTTTTGTCATATTGTCTTCATCCAGGGACTGCAAAAATCTAGATTCTGAAACACAGAGAACAACAAAAAATTTCTGTCTAGCCAATACAGATACCCATCTTACTATGTCAAAGTCATGGTAAAAAGTGATTTAAAAAAATTTTTTTTTTAAATAACTCTAGGGATTTCAAAGTGCATCAGAGCTGTGCTAGCTGTGCCTAGGACCGTGACAGACACTCAGCCCTGCGTCAAATGTGGTCCCACCGAAGCCTGTCAGTGTGCTTGGTGCCGGCCCACCCGACAAGGTCTTGCGTGGCTGTAGGTATGCTACGTCTTGTAATACATAAATAAGTCCCCAATCAGGACTTAGATGCCTTTGACACATCAGAAAAATACGCTTGAGCGTGAATTTCTACGAGTAAGAGTATTGTCAGCAGCCGCGCGCATGGGGCCCTAGACCTGTGCCATCGCCTTGCCTCGGCAGGTCTGGGGCAGCCCCGGGTCCCTCACAGGTATGGCCGCGCTGCCACCACCCTCCTCCTCTGTGACGCCACCATTCGTGCATCTCTGCTGATCACGTTGTGGTGATACTTACTGCACAGGGACAGTGGCCACGTCTTCAGTAGGTCCTGAGGAGTCAGGTCAGGCCCATCTCCCTGAACTCCACCCTTACTCCAGTAAGAAGACATTCCCATGGAGCTTGACTGATAAGCACCAAGACAGTGCACAAAATACAGCTTCATAACACATAGATTATTCTGATAATGGATTCTGTTATTCTGTTATGGATTATAACGAGCTACAGTCTGGTCTTTTAACTACAATGAAAGAAACCTGTCCTGCTGCCATGGGACTTGGTGGCCAACAGGCAGACCTGTGCAGTAACACCATCCTCAGGTCCTCAGCACTCGCCACGAGAAGAGGACACCTCTTCTATTATGGGCATTTTCACTCAACTTCTTCCCCTAACCTACTGCTAGAACTTACTCAAACTGAGATACATCCATCTCGCTGCCATCTGAGCTTCCTTCTCAGATACACCGCGGGGTGCTCCACAGCACCTGCCAATGCAGGCGAGACAAAACCCAGGAGTATTTCCGTCCCTAAAAGCCTTTTGTGTCCTCTCAAAATAACAAAATGAAGGGCAAAGTCCTCAATGTTTTCTTAGTCAGCATATGTTTGATTTTTAAAAAGTTGAGGTTAATTTTTAAATGTCTCTTAAGAAACTCCTTACCGCCAAAATCAGCAACAACTGCGTGACCATCTTCATATAGGAGAATATTGTGACTGTGGAAAAAAAAATATAGGTAGTTATTTAATAGCATCTTAAAGATGATTCACAGCTAAACTCTTGAGGAGTTCAAATCATCGGCTTAAGTAGATAAATGTCTATAGATAAAGCCCTTGTAGCTCCATCTCATATTTGTTGCTAGAAAGTACACAACTCTAAGAAGGCAAATGCAAGAGTTTCATAAATGAGAATGTCAGTTTCTAATCAATACTGGAGCAAAACAATTTCTGTAATTAGCTATAGATCAAGTGTAACAGCTCTATTCAACACGTGCAAGGGATCTCAGTGATGGAGTGGAAAAGATGATATTTGAATACAAAGAGAGTGAGGGCCTTTAAATAAAATTAGATTGACTTCTCTTTTAAAGGCTTATGTAAGTGTAAATTCATTGCAGTATTTCCTAATTTATGCTGAAGCATAGAAGAGAAGGAGCAGATCTGAAGAGTTCGTATAGAATGGATCACTAGAAGTGATAAGAAATCCATAAAGAGGAGGAAAAAAATGGTAAGTCTTATTCAACTTAATAGCCACACCTAACAATGCAAATGGTACTGTCATGGAACAAAGGTACTTCATTTCTTAAAGTATCTCCATTTGCTCATGTCAGTGTCTAGGATGAAAGCTTCCCCCACCTTGCTCTGATGGAAGTTTGTCAGAGGCTGGAGTAAGATTTCAGTCTCGGCCTCCATCGCTGTTCCAAGTTGGGTGTCCCTTTCCAGAACACCTTTGAGAGCCAGCAGAGTGTGACTGGCAACGGTGCTAAGTCGCTTTGGACCTGAACTGCGGCTCTGGTGATGTGCCAGATTTCCATCTGCTCAATACTTCAGGAGCTCTTAGTGATATTTTTACTTTTTCACCTTATTGCCCATGAAATGCAGGTTCCTTGGCATTGTTTGATGGCTATAATCTCAGCCATAAAGTATCGTTCATTATTGAACATCAAGAGAACCACTTTTTCCATTTATCCTTAAAAGTGACGCTTTCAAAAATTACAGTGTGTTTTGACTGCAATTGTGGAACCTCTTGGTGGCATCTCCTTCCACAGCTCTCTCAGCAAACGGGTCCTTACCATGAAACTGCTCGACAGGCAGCTGAAGACAAGTCAGTGTGTGTCCAGGTGGGCAAGAAGCATGGGGAAGGGTCTGGAGCAGGAGTGTGGGGAGGAGCAGCTGAGGGAGCTGGGCTTGTTCAGCCTGGAGCAAAGGAGGCTCAGGGGAGACCTTCTGGCTCTCCACAACTCCCTGAAATTCAGGAGCTTGGAACCAGGGGGGTTGGGCTCTGTTCCCGAGGAACAAGCACCAGGACAAGAGAAAACAACCTCAAGTTGCCCCAGAGGAGGTTTAGGTTGGAGCTGAGGAAAAATTTCTTCCCCTCCAGGGTTATCCAGGCCTGGCCCAGGCTGCCCAGGGCAGTGGTGGAGACACCAACCTGGAGGAGTTTCAAAGCCATATTGGTTGGACTCAGTGATCTGAAAGGTCTGTGATTCTATGATTCTGAATCAGCATCCCTGGAGGCTGGTGGCTGCAGCTGTGAATGGTAGCAAGGAAGGGTTTGGGGTGATGGCTGGTGCCGTGTGGAGAGTGGAACCCATGCGAGCGGTGGTTCACCAGGAGAGTCTTGCAGAGGCGAACACTGCCAGCCCAGTGCTGCCAGGGGATGCTGGAGATACCGTGCGAGGGCTGCCAGGCTGACCTGTGTCCGTGTTCCCTCTGCTCACCCCAACCCCAGAGTTGCCCCCACACCCTGGGAAATGCCCCCGGCTCAGGTGCGCTGCAGCAGGGTGAGGCTTGAGTTCACACCTTCCAACCAAACCACAAACAGCAAGAAATTCCAGGAAAATGTAGTATTTGTGTTAGAGGAATATCTGAGACTTGTATTTCAATACAAAATCTGCATCACTGCCCCAGACATGTTCTGGAGGTGGGAAGAAAGGAATAAACACAGGAAAATTCTTGTTTGGTCAGCACATGTACGAGGCAATCTCTGTCAGGATGTCTAGAGATCAGAGAAATCATTTATCAAGGATAATTACTTGTACTGACACCTATTAAAGTGTTTTGATTTCTGTGAAATCTTTGAAGCCATGGCAACCGCAGGCCTCGGGGAATGTGAAGGATCAGATAACCAGGGCTCTACCTTAGATTGCCAGCAGAGATAGCTGGAGGCTTAAAGTTAAATCTACTGGATTTGTCCATTAGAACCAAAGAGGTGAATTATGAGATTTGTGTGGTGCTTTAAACCCGTTTATGGAAGGTAATGTGGAGACAATTCAGCTTTATTTACATGTTATTTGTTCAAAGATGGTGAGGGATAAGGATAATGTCTAGGGGGAAATCGAACCCTAAGTATGCATCCTTTCTAGTAATGAGAGGATTTTTAAAAATAAAGATTCCAAGTATGAACTGCAAAAAAGATTTCTATAGAAGACTATAAATATTTCTTAGCCATTTTATAAAAGCGTCGTCTCGTGAGCAGACAGTAGAGCTGCAAAGCAAAGCAAAGTACACCAAACCAAACCAAACCAAACCAAACCATTTCTAATACTGAAACTGATACTGTGACTGTCACCTGGAAAGCTTCAAATAAGAGAAAAAAAAGTATCATTACCTTTGGAAAACAATGAATTCTCATTTGCTTGGTCTTGGACTGAGCAGACTGAAGACTAGATGATACAAGTGAGAAAAGTATCAACTCCTGAATTCTGGAGATCAGATGTAAGTGAAGGAAGACAGAGGTTCCCAGCCTTGCAAGCAGAATATCCACTATGAAGGGATGCTCCCCCTGACCCAATTAGCTGCCTTCAGGGACAGGGATAAGTCCTCTGCTCTGATCTCCATGGAAACCCATCAAGGGTTTTAGCTCAGGACGGGTATTCTCTTGCTGGAATGTGGGCAGGTGTCTGGTAGGGCCATACCAGCCCACCTGCCACCAGCTCAGGAATCTCACACACAGGGAACTGCCTTCTCTTGACTCGAAAATCAGTATTTGAAACAACATGTGCAGATGGAAAATAAAATATTGAGGGTGACTCTCCGTAACCTTTACTGCTTAAGCAGAATGGAAACCAGAAGCTCTGGTGTAAGAACTTAAACCCTATCCCTATGTATTTGGCATTGCCAGGGATATTTCCCTTCAATTAATATATTAGGGGACTTGGAAGCAGTCCCAGGTTCAAGGGACCTCTGCCTATATGTACATTGACAGCTGGAGAGTATTGGCATACAGAGCTGCGGAGCATTTCCAACCCCTGCGGTGGGGAAGCGGGCGTACGCGCTGCGCTCCACGGCGGCTGGCATTTACAATGACTACCCAACCCATGTCTTCGATGAGGAGGGAAGGATTTCTTCCTTAGAGCAATATATAGAGCTTAAAACAAGGGCCCCTCTAAAGTCACTGCAATAATTGTGCCTTGATTGAACCTCATGGCTCAGGAGCTTCACTTCTCCAGCATCACCTACAGCAGGATGGCCACTGCCTGCAGAAAGGTACTCTGGATTCCTCAGGTGGAGACCCTCCTTGAGAGGAAGGCCTTTGGAGGAAGCAAAGGTGCCAGCACATGGTAGCACAAACAGCAGTTCCATCAAAGGAGGAAAACCAGAGATGGGCTGAATTTCACCCACATTGAAGAGCAGAGCTTCCAAGACCCTGCAGACTTAGAAACATACATACAGTCCACAGCGTACTCCGGGGATACTCTGGATCCTCTGCTGAACTCTGTTCTCTGAGAATTTAGTTTTTTTCTCATTTGATAATGATACTGTCTAACCCTAAAAGAAAAAGACAGTCTATTCTCCCTGAAGCTATCAACAGACTACAGATACTTATTCAAGTGACTTTCAAGCTCTTGGTTCTGTCTCTCTGATGAGCATTGTATAGAATAAGATTCAGAGCTACAGGGCAGCTGAAGCGTACTTACGTTAATATAGAACTTCAGAACCACAGAATTATGGATAATTTTAGTTAAGCAAATGCAACTAATACTAATTATTTACTCAGAGTCAGGGTGTTTCTCCAGAATAAACTCCCCAAGAGAAATCACAGAATCATAGAATAGTTTGAGTTGGAAGAGACCTTAAAGATCATCTAGGTCCAGCCCCTGTAAGATAAAATGAATGACAGGAGGCAGTTTACAATGTGACATTTAAAATAAGAACAGATGAGGATAGATAGGAAAAAGACAACAAGAAACAAATCTGCAATGACCTACAGCATTGATCTGGTCTGAACTCTCAGGTAACACAGGACATTGGGCTCCTCCAGATTCGTGCGTCAATGTCAGAATTGTGGCTGAACCAGACCATACATACGACGCGTTCCTCGCTGGTGAGACTGTCCCTTTGCTCCAATGTCAAAGGAGCCAAAAGGCTGTCTGGCTGCACCGGCAACATCTTCTGAACGGTGACTGCACAACCCACACCACGCAGCCCTCTCGGGGAGGCTTTCACCCGGCACGTGCCCAGCACACATATTAAATCTGTAACTCGTAATAAATCTGCAACTGACGTGTCACCACAATGATCTACAAAACAAAATTCCTCTAACTGACCGTGACTGGGAAGTCTGTAAAGCTCAGGCAGAACACATATAGAGTCTTTCAGGCAATCCTCTACTTACACCTGTGTTATAAATACTCCAGGTGTTTTGTATCATCTTCTCAACCCCCTTTATTTCAACACACCTACAACAGCACATGAATGACAAGAAGCTCGAGGACTTCTTGCTGATTTTCTGCTACCCACTCAGCTTTATCCTCAAGATGCATGTGCTTAAGTGTTAGAATTGTGCACAAAAGGACACTAGCATTTGCAGAAAATTTATAGTATCTGAACAGAGACTAGGTTAATGTCCCAAGAAAAATTAAGCCTCAAAGATCTTGGAAAGAAACTCATTTAGTAGAGTGGGCTGGGAAATAAGCCCAGGTATTTCCAGAAATTTTCAAGATTGGAACTTCTGATTTTGTCCTCAATTAAGTTGAAGAGCAGACATTTCATAATGTGCTGTGCAAAGAAAGGGACTTTTTTTTTCCTCTGTAGGCAACTAAATAACCTGACTGAAGTTTTCACTTCTGAATTTATCCTCTAAGCTGGCCAGCGTCAGAAAGCATGATAAATCCCTGGAGCCTACCTTCTTCAACTCTCTAACAACTGCAAGTAAAAAGGAAAAGTTTGACAATTCTGAAGGAGAATTTTCAGGAACTTCATGCCTTCCTGTAAACAAACCAAATCCGTAACTTCTCTGGCAGTAAACCCTTCAGGCTGGCAGTGCCAGGCAGCCGTGCCAAGGCTGAGCGCAGGGCGGGCACTAGAGGGGGATGCAAGGAGTGCTTTGGGAGCGCTCGCCGCAGCGCTGAATTCTCTGCCACCGTGGGTCTCTGCGATAGGGATCGATTACATTCTTTGGCAACATTTGTTTTAGATTAAATGCACATGTTAATTCCGGAGAGATAATTCAAGTGACATTTAGTTTGCCAAAAGCATAGAGGAAAAGAGCAAACAGTTACAAAGCGTGGGGAACGCTGGCATAGATAATAGTCTCTTTGTGCCGACTGTTATCTTACACACAGCTACAAATTATGATAGTTTTGTGTGGTTTTGGTGCTCGTCAATATGCTGTGAAACGAAACCATTTGGGTGTAAGAGGCTTTATCAGGTAGACAAACTTTTAAAAATCTTATTTCATTTGTTATGTGCCCAGTCCCTAATAGACCAAGAAAGGAATGTGAAACATGGAAGAAAAGGAGAGATCCCTTCACTCCTCTCACAGTCTTTTAATCCCCAGTGAGCATTAAAGCAAATCAGTTTCTTTGACATTCTTGGTTACAACTCTCAAAGACAGACACATTCCCCGGTCATTTAGGAGACGCTACCGTTTCTGTGAGTGCTGTGACACTTTGAATACGGCTTAGTGCATCTTCAAAACCTTTATCTTGAAAATCTGCCTTTCTCCTAATATCAGTCCCCATTTCGTGGCTTTTGACTGGGCTGTGGAACTCGAAATTAAAGCTGTTGGCAGCAGTCCTTACCTTCTGCGGTGCTTCTTTACGGAGAGATAGAGAAGGAACGGATTGAAGCTCTGTCAATCAAACTGACCAAAATTGAATCCAGTCCAAAACATCATCTCTTCTGTGTTCTGTAAGGGGCTCAGTCTAATCTACTGGTAGGTTTTGCCATATGAAATGAAACATTCTGCCAGAGAAAAGGTTTGAAGCCAGCTTTGTATAGCGGTACTAGATGTCATACTGGCATTTCATTTTGAAGTCAGTCAGTCTGTGGGAAAGGTTTTGGACTAGATGATCCTGGAGGTCCTTCTCAACTTAACTCCTGTACGATTTTATGAACCGTAGCTTGCCAGTGGCCTCTCTGTAATCTCTCAGCATGCAACGCGCTCTTCATGCAACAAACTACACAGGCATTTGCTGAGGGGATTCATTAATTCCCCAGGCACTGAGTAAACACCTAGATGCATATTTATACACATATGGCCTTTCGCTTCTGTGGCTCCACAAATGCCTTTTCAATGTGCTTATTTCCTGCTCCTCTTCTTCTTCGTACAATATCGAGTGTACAAATCGGTGTGTGTCATTTTACTATGCCGCTGACACGTTTGACAGCATATAGTTATCAGAACTGAAGTGTTCCCTCCCCATATACAAATGAATTTTAGCTACTCGTGCTCAGAACTAGCTATGGAAAGACTCTTCTTTTCATGCCAGCGTAGCAAAGAGGGGCACTTTTGCAGAAGGTATTTAACCAGCAACAAAGAACCGGCGTCTCCCTCGGTTCTGCAGGCTGGAAGTGCCAGGCCTGTGATCTCAGAGGTCTTTCTCAGAACCAAGAGGAAGTGTTGAGTGCAACAGAATCTTGGTGCAGTCTGTGCTCTACTGCTGGAGATATTCCATAACCAGGATTTCCTTACGCACAGTGAAGAAAGACAGTTGGATTCTCTAGATTGCAGTATTTCCACACTGCCATCCACCAGAACGACAGGAGTTCCACCGGGGAAAACTCCTGGGGCAATTCACATTCACAAGGTGTGACAGAGGTGTTTATAATTTGGAAAGCTGAGCACAAACATGCAACATTTACTTAAAATAGCAGAACTGAGGTCGCTAAGGAGTTAGGAACGTAAACCATACTCACAACACTATGCAACTTCAAACTGGAATTAGGGTTGGCAGTGGCTAAAAGCCAAGGTGAGCATCTACAGTTGTCACTAGGACCAAACCCACACCGCTTCTCTAAGGAGAGAGAACGCGATGACTTGGGAGGGCACCTGCTCTGCATTCAGAGAATGAGAGTGCTATGATAATCTAAGAGAAGGTGAAGAGGCCAGTTGTTGGATGTTAGTAGATCTAGGGCACTTGTGACTTCTACAGCGAAGGTAAGCTGTGTAAAGACTGCTAGACCCGGATGGTGGTGTTCCAGCTGAAACGTACGCGCTGGTCATCCGAAGCTATGGCCCGTGTCATACACACCAGACTCCCGGTTCTAACAGCAGAGGACTGGCTTTGTTGACTCACATCATATCTCACAGTCCTAAGCCAAGCAATAACAAAAATGATTCTTTCTTGTTTTACTATCTGCAGAGCAGGATGAACAAGAGACTAAGAACAGTGTTTGAAAAATACCCCCCAAATGACAAAAGTGATGGGCTTTCATTCCAGGCTGGGTAGAAATAGACTATTTTGAATGTATATTTGTTTTCCAGCCCCTAGAATCATTTCAGGTTCACGTCTGGTTCAACACGACACCCTCAATTGAAGGTTTTTTCAGAGAAGAAGCTGAACTGTAATATATGACGTTTTAGTTTGAGGTCAGTAAATTGCAAAAAATAAGGGTAGTAGTTTTCAAGTAAAGGTAGCACTAGTTAGACTAAAAGGTGATCTGATTCACTTCACTCTGTTTACAGCTTCTGAGATCCTTTCTTCTTGCAGAGGATCATTGCAACATCACCTCAAAATTATAAATGGCTGCATCCTGCAACAAGCATCGATTCCAGGGGATATTACCACGTCCCAGCTTCTGATATGAGCCATAGTACCTATTGATTTCATCAGTGCCCAAATTACTTTTCTTGTAACATTGACTTTTTTTTTCTACAAAAGCATATACATGTGAGCAGAATGGTCTTCCAATCAAAGAGTCTGCCTCTCAGAACATTTAAAAACATTTCAGTGCTGCTCTTCCAAGCCCTGGGCAGCGTGTCTGAACCACATACGGAGCAGAGCAAGGGGGCTAAATAACCCATGACCCAGCACCTGTCCTTGGACTCATGTACAGGAGTCCCACCAAGCTCCCTGAGAGTGGAGGTTTTCAACACCTCTGCTAACTGTGGTGCTTGTTCAGCTGTAGAAATACAGATTTAATAGTTTAACACAACAAATCCTGACTTGAAACCCTTGCTATTATTTCCCTGCTTTCTATTCTGTTTATAGGAATACAAACCCCAGAAGACTGGTGTGCGATAACCATGAACGTGATTTCACAAATAGCTGAGATAAGCCCGAGCAGAGTGATGATCTCTCGGCTGTGTTCAGGGATCCAGACAGAGGATGTGACTCAGCCAGGGAGGCTCAGGAAGGCCCATGGAAGGAAGCCCTTCTCTTGACTTTCCCTGCCTTCCTCTCCCTCTGGCCCACTCTCATCCTGGCATCAGAGGCTGGCCAGCAGCAGCACACCGGCTGCTTCTCCTTCCCGGGACTGTAGGGAAAGGGACTGCTTCTCTTTATCCCTTCCTACTTTTCTTGCTGCTTCATTTATTCCAGGTAGACACGTCTCTGTGACCAAACCTGGAGGGCAGCGGTTTAACGCGTGGTTATGTAGCCCTTGTCATGAAGAGAGACACAGCAAAAGGAAGAGGAGCCTGTGGCTGATGTGAAGATGCAGGTTAGTGTTTTGTGTGTTTGGTTTTTGTTTTAAGAGGAAACGCTCCAAAAAAACCCTCCTAACCTGAAGGATGCCCCAGCCAGGGTCTCACACCCACCCTGTCCTGAAGCTGGAACTCTCTTGAATTTTGTTGTGACACAAGGCAGCATCCTCTCTGCCGGGCCCCCAGACAGGTGCCGCTCACGAGAAGGGGATTTTCCCTGTTCCCAGGGAAAAGCGGTGGCACCAGCCACAGCGGAGAGCGGGAGAAGCCTGGTGCAGCCACATCAGCACCATGGAACTCGGACCTGAAGTCCACGGTACCTACAAGGGATGCTTTGCTCAGCTGTGCCCTCCCCTGCTCTGAAACCCAGTCCCTCCATGGCTCCCTTTGTGGGGCAGGGAGACACAGAGTGTCCCACCCACTGGGAGAGGACACAGCGTGGCCTGGCTAGGCTGCCTGCCTCGAGGTTCCTCAGGACTGGCAGAATGCGAGGGGTGAAGGCAGGTCTTGAATGACCTGAAGACAGACTGAGAACCGATTTTCTCAGAGGACGGAGGCCGAAGAACACCGGGCTGGGTGGGAAGGGTGCCTTTCCGAATTTATGATTTTAAGCCACCCGTCACAAAGGCAGGAGCAGCGCGCTGTCAGTCACCCCTACAAGGAGTAAACACGTGCTTGGCAAAGAAGGAGCACGGTTGTAGTTCGGGATGTACAAGAGAGCTAACGTTTGTTTCTAGGCTTTCTAAAAGGGCTCAGTAAAATCCACTTATTGTGCCAGAACAGTAACAATGGATCAAAATTCATTATTAGGCTGGGAGGATGTCTGGAGATGTAAGCTCTGCTTTCAAACTTTGAAAAAGCTTTATGGATCTCAGTTTCCTGGGAGAGACTTTGTAGTGAGCACAGAAAAAGGAAATTGGAAAGCAAACTTGTGAAGAACAGATACCAGGAATTAACGAAACTGCAGCTTTGATTATTTTTCTTTGTTTCTATGTTTGATCAAGACAAAGCACAGCCGGCAGCCAAGCGAGGAAGGAACTCAGTGTGTGTGTTCTAAACAAAACACTACATTTCCCTGCTATTTAGAAAGATCAACTCAACTATGTCAAGATTTTGTGAAGCCAGTAACGCTGAGGTAGCAATGTAGCGCGATGTAGCTCAAGGATTATTAGGATTATTTAGAAGGTGTCTGTGATGCTCTGATCAGCAGGGAAGGATCTACGTGTCTAAGAGGAGTCAAAATATCTTTAAAGTTGGGGTTTAGGAGCATGGGAGCCAAGCGGCAGAGCTGCTGCCACAGGAATGTTTTTGCCCTGAGCAGGATCTGCTCCTCACAGGGACGTGATCCCCGGTGTCCTGCATGCTGCCACTGCACTGGGCTGTTATCCTGGCACAGCCACAGCTCAGGAATCAGCTGCACTTCTCCTGGCAGCTCAGAAATAGGCTGAATTGTGGTGAATATCACTTTTTTTTTTTTTCTAGAAGAAAAAGAAAATCCTGACCTTCTACATGCCAATTCATTTGGTTTTCAAACCACTGTGTTACTATCACAGAATCACAGAATTTTTGAGGCTGGAACAGACCTCCGAGATCATCAAGCCCAGCCTATGACCCAACACCACAACATCAACTAGACCATGGCACTAAGTGCCACATCCAATCTTTCCTTAAACACCCCCAGGGATGGCGACTCCACCACCTGCCTGGGCAGTCCATTCCAGTGCCTAATGACCCTTTCCATGAGGAAGTGCTTCCTAATATCCAACCTAAACCTTCCCTGGCGCAGCTTCAGGACGGGCCCTCTCGTCCTGTCACCAGTTGCCTGGGAAAAGAGTCTGACCCCCACCTGACTACAACCTCCCTTCAGGGAGTTGTAGAGAGTGAGAAGGTCCCCCCTGAGTCTCCTCTTCTCCAGGCTAAACAAGCCCAGCTCCCTCAGCCTCTCCTCATAAAACTTTCCCTCCAGTCCCTTCCCCAGCCTCGTTGCTCTCCCCTGGACCCGCTCCAGCACCTCAAGATCTTTCTTGAAGCAAGGGGCCCAGAACTGCCCCCAGGACTTGAGGTGAGACCTCATCAGAGCCCAGTACAGGGGCAGAATTCCATCCCTCCTCCTGCTGGCCACACTATTCCTGATCCAAGCCAGGATGCCATTGGCCGTCTGTACCCCCTGGGCACACTGTTGGCTCATGTTCAGCCGGTTGTCACCCAGCACTCCCAGGACCCTCTGTACCAGGCCACTCTCCAGCCACTCTTCCCCCAGTGTGTAGCGCTGCCTGGGGAATGCAAGTATCTGTTGCTGCAGGGCCAAGACATCTGCCATAGAGGAGAGCTACCAGGAAAGCTGAAGAGAGCTGGAGCAACATCTCCCCATGTCTGCACTCAGCTGGTCTAGCGGGGTGTCCACCCAGACACTGTTCCAGAGCAGAGAAAAGAGAAGGCTCTGTACCTGGTGCAGAAACTTGATGAGAAAGGAAACCTTCAAAGATAACTGGAAAAGTGGGCTGTTGCCACAAAATGTACAATCTTTTATGGCTCTATAAAGGTTAGACAAAATCAAGCTGAGGGACAGAGAGAAAATACTTGCTATTGAAATGTTTGCTGGTGAGAAATACACGTACTGCACCCAAGATACAGGGCAAGAATATGGATCACAACCATTGCAAAATGTCATTTAGCAGGAAAAATGTACATAGAATCTGTCGAATATTGATTTACTGATTCAAGGAAACTATTTCAATTAACTCAATTTTCAGCAGTGAACACAGAAGAGGAAGCAGAAGAACACCCGTTGCATGCAACAAATGAAGAGCGAGGTTTTTAGAAATCAGCATCACAAACACAGATTTTCGAGCAAACTGGGATTGTGGGGAGAGATTCACAGAACACTTTATCTAGGTCAAAAGCTTCCAGTAACTCTGAAGATCAAGGTTTTCGTACAGCAGTCACTGCGCCTTCATGGCACACGGCTTTTGAAGGGCTGAGCAAATTACAACATAAAACCGCATGGATGTGGACACAACAATGTTTACACGATATTTATCAAAATGTTGACTGATCTGAGTAAATTCAAGAGAGTGAAAAGTATATGGAAAAAAGAAATGAAAAAGTTGGCAGTGGCTTACATGATGAAAGAAAAATGAAAGTAATATTGATGGTCTCAATGAAAAAACAGAACTTGCCTGTGTTAGAGCTGCAGATATGAGTAAGAACAGCCAAGTGAGGAACACAAATATCACCAGATAATAGTTTTTAGGACAGAAAAAATTTAAACTCTCCCAAGCAGGACTCCCACACATCACTGTCCTCAAGATTTCTCGCTTCACCTAAATCCAAATCTCAGGATGATAAATTGAATCATAAAAGTGTAGTGAGTCCGTACAATGTAGCCATGATTCTTTTAGTTTATGTTTAATCCAGTTTCAGATCCCATACATACTTTCTGTCAAAATATTTAAGTGATTTGAGTATGACAAGTGGAATTGGTTTGAGATCCTCACCAGATGTCAAATTAAATTATTAATCAAACCAAGGCTGAAGTAAAGGGTGTCTTGAAGGCTGTGCCCACGGTGGGATGTAGTCACACAAACCATACAGATCCGCAGACTTTTCCATGGACTGGGTTCAGATCTGACCTCTGCCAGGAGGGACAGA
Organism: Baryphthengus martii; assembly: GCA_013396935.1. NCBI lineage: Eukaryota > Metazoa > Chordata > Aves > Coraciiformes > Momotidae > Baryphthengus > Baryphthengus martii. The sequence goes on along the minus strand of VWZK01018613.1, from coordinate 44,477 downwards.
AATTATCACTGTTCCTTGATGTGAATAACTTGCATTGAGCCCTGGTTTCAACTTGAGCCTACTGAAGGATAGTGTAGACCTTGAATAAACCCAACTTGCTGATACACATGGCCGAGATCTGGGTTGACAGTTTTGTGGAGAAGCTGTGAAATCGATAACCATGCCCTTTCTATGCACGATGCGTGTTAAGTCTTTCTAACAAAGCCATGCTGAAATGTCCGTCTTGGTGCTGGGAGTATGGATGTAGCTGAAAGCAAGAGATTGTCTCTGGGAGGGTTTTGTCAGTCTGGTACCACCAGTGAATGCTACAGTTAATAATTTTTCTTTTCTAAAGTGGAAAATATAAGCCATGGAAATGAGATTTGGAAGCGACAGCTCCAAACCACTATTATTGCCTCAACGGTGCTTGGAAATTCATAAACTGAGGATGAGAAAGGAACCTTACACCTCTCTTTTGAGAAATATAGGAAGATAAATCCGATCTGCTCTGATTTGACAGAAGATTACTAATGAGTTCAGCGGAATCAGAAATTAATTGTCTTCTGCTGAGGCCACACACAGTTCGAAACGGTGAGACCAGGCATCGTTCTCTTCATGAAGCCACGGAAGGAGAAAGACGAGAAAAGAATCTGAAGCGTGTAATGATCCCAGCTTTTACAAAAGCGGGCTGTTCCGCGGGCCCGCCGGCCACAGGGGCAGGAGACGGGCGAAACACATTCAGTGAGTGTCCCCTTCTCAGAGAAGAGGGCCGTGAAAAGGGCCTGCTGCCTTTCGCAGACTGTGGGTTTAATGAAAGGCAACTGCTATTTTGAGATTTCATAAGGGATTTTATAACAAAGAGGAGTTGCAGACACCATCCCCATTACCACCAGGCTTCCATCCCCGCTTTCATCTTCCTCACTAAGACAGTGCTTGGAAACTTTTACAGATAGTTAGAGCCATCAAATAAAGGTTAGTTGCTCAAAGTCTTGGTCCAGCCATGTTCAGCTGTTATGGCTTAAATTAAATTGATACTAAAATGGTCTCTTTTTTTATTAAAGTGTTCTAATCATTGTGGCTACAATCCCTCACCACGGTGTAAGTAGTAATAAGCTGATACGTGCCACTATTGCTGTCAGCTCTCAGAACCTCTTTTTCCAGAACTGGAAAGCAAAATAAAACTCCCAATTATTCTCAAAATGGAAGGATAACCCCTTTTCCAGGGTAGAGACATGAAAGATTCATTCTCTTCTCTGTTCTGTCAAGCCGTATCTCAGATTTATTGAATGTATTATGTGCACTGCATTAGATTTCAGAACTCACAAAGACGGTTAGGAGCTATGTGGAAATTTAAGGCAAAAAATTTGAGGCTCCTGTGAAGCCACTGGAAAAAACTTAACACAGAATTTCACTCTTGGTCTTTCTCTTAAGTTGGCGTAAAGATTTTCATCTAGTAATTGTGCCTGTGGGCTGGCTGGGACTCACGCTGAAAACACGACTTCTGCTCTCACTCTAAAAAGTTTCAGGAGTTAAGCTACTCTCGGCACCACGCACCAACCCACTCTCAGTCCTGACAGCAAATTATCTTTTGACCCTCACAAATACAATCTAGCAAAATTTCTGTGCAGCAACGAAATGCTTTTTGGCTCTCTAGTGAGATACTGTTTTGGGGTTTCTTTTGTGGAAAACATTATTTAAAAACCTTCAGTGCAGAACTATTTTCCTAACAGCCAGTAGAGACAAGGCACCAAGCTGAACCAGAAGGACTTTCACTGGATCTTTGCTGTCCTAAATCAGTCGCAGAGACCGCGGCATCCAGGGTGGGGCTCTCTCTTGCCACACCTGAGGCAAGAACCACAGCTTCAGAAGAGCTTCTCCCTCTGAGCTCCACAGTCCTTCCAAGGGAACCTGGGCTGTAAGCAGGAGGAGAAGAGGTGGTGGACGTGGATGGTATGCAATGGAGATACGAGGCAAGTACAATCACGACAAAGAAAAATGGGTCAGTAAGAAGATGTTCTTCCAGCCGGTCTTTTTTGTGGGTCAATATGGAGGTTGCTTTCTGCACAGCAAAGCCCAGTTCATCCACCTTATACTTTTAAAAATGGACACTCACTGGGGTCTGAACAGGTTTTTTTTCCATAGTATTTCTACAAACCCCTAGGACTGGTGGAGGCATGTCACTCATCAACAGCTTTGCGCTTTTTTTTTCTTTTTGGGAAAGGTTAATGTAGAAAAGCTCTGTCCAGTGCCAAGCTTTTCCTCATAACTTAATCCACCAGAAGTTTGCACTATTAATAGTCTCTCTTGGCTCTTAATCCAGACCTTGTTGTACCAGATGGTTAAGATCAGTTTGCCTAGAGTAAAGGCACCAAGTTAGAAGCTGTTAGCAATCCTGACTTGGGCCAAAATGGAAGAACTGGACGTCCACCTCAATGCTTAGGACTTCCAAGGAATGGCACCTGGCAAAAGCAGGAGGGATGACAGTGAAAGGCTGAGAGCAGTTTGTTCGAAGCCGTGTGAGAGGAAAGTCCAACCACCCCAGATCGAAGGATGGGCTTTCTGCACCAAAGGGATCCAGGAGTCCTGTTTTGCCCTTAGCAAAGGGATCATTGTCATCTAAAACCTCACATTTCAGTACTGTTGGGTATTTCACCACCTTTCACTGAAACAGGCACATCGTGAGACTGTTTTTATAGCTAGAACAGCAAGAGCAGACTTTTCACCCAGGACTCAGAGCTTTCACTCAGATGTCACCAAAAACCAAAATGAGCCCATGGTCCTGCACTAGATTTTAGCTCTTGGAAGGAATCCAAACAGAGATGCTTTTATCTGTAACAAATGGGCCAAATCAAGCAAGAAACAGCCAGATCAATTCAGTTCTTATGTGAAAATATTTAAAGTAAGAAGAGAGACAAAACAAAGGAAAGGAAATGAAGTAATGAAAGTGGCCAAGCGTTATTCGAAAGCAGAGTGCTATGTTGAAAATTCTCAAATGGAAAATTAAAAATTCCAAGCAAACAAGTGTTTGCCTCCATCCTTGCAGGACAGTAGAAGAAATCATTTGCCTGTGTGGGAAATTCAATCAACAGGGTCAGAAAACAGTGAGTTAAATGGTCAGCATTTTGTCATTTCAGTCATTAAAAAATTAGTCTTCGTAATGAAAAGCTATCTAGGACTAAGCAGCGAGACAGGGAGGCCAAAACTGAAGGAGGCTTTGCTGACGTTATCAAAAGCTGCCTTAATTCAGGACACACCCCTAAAGACTAGAAGACAACAGTAAAAGGCACCAGGAACACTCCAGGAGATCAGAGCCTGGGCAGCTGCCAGAGGAGTAGGAGCAACAAAGGATCTCAACAGCCCCAACCAATCCTGGGGATCCCTGTGGCACCTTTGATCCTGGAGAAACCAGTGGTGCCACCAGTCCTGGGGATCTCTGAAATCCCATCAGTACTGGGGATCCGTGTGACCCCACCAATCCTGGTGATCTCTACGGCCCCATCAATCCTGAGGAAGCCTGTGGCCCTGTTGATCCCAGGAATTGCTGCGGCCGCTGCTCCAGGGCAGGTGAGGTGCCGCAGAGCAGGGGCCTTTTGGGGGATCCCTCGCTGCCTGACTGATCACGCCATGGAGATCCTCAACGCTGTTGGGGGGGAGGATTCCTGGGGGATCGGGCTGTGCCGACAGCCTCACGCATAACCGGAGCCAAAGCCACAGTCTGTGCTTTCCCTGCTAAGATTTCCCCAAATCCCTCCCAAACCGCTCCAGGCTGGTTACTGCAAAGCTTTGCAGTCCAATCACTTGATAATGAATTGTAATTAGCTCAAAATGGATTAGAAGAGAATCTGAATTGCACTTAAGAGTTTGACTGTCCTAATGCATCCTTCTAATTAATGGAAATGTTTGAATAAGTGATTTTTATGGACTGTTTCATTTTGCATTGACTCAGAACATTTATCGGAGCTTAGCATTATTGAATAAAAACTGGGGAACAGAAATTTCTTGTCAACAACATTTGGCTTGTTCATATGAAGATGAAACCTTTAATTTTTCATTTTTATTTTTTGAGATTTATTTGATAAGCAGAATTATATTTTAAAAACTTGGAATTTGAATTGGAATTCAAAAAAACAAACTAGGAAAAATAGAAAAAATGTAGTTAAAAATGTCAAAATAAAGCTTTTGAAGGCCTCAGAAATGTGGGTTCAGCCTTTCTTAGGCTAAAAGACTTCTGATAGGTGACATGGTTTTTGAAAGTATTTAGTCAACTCAGAGTGCATTTTAAATTCTCTTCGACAGAGAAATGTTACGTAGCTCTGCTACAGCAAAGCTGCCAAACATGGCTCATTTAATATAACCTGGACGAAGCCTCCACGTAGTCAAGGTACACAGATGAACAGAGCACACCAGCGGTACTCTCGCGGCACACCGTGCCTTTGTCGCCCGCACCCCGAGCGCCGTGTCTGCACATTCCGATGCAGTCACGGGCTATGGGATCGACGCCGGTTACCAGCAGCTGTCCCTAAGCGCTCACGGCCCTTTCGGCACGGGCAGATGGATGCTCTCCTGCATCAGAGCTGACAAATAAAGCCAAGTGTGCTAAAATCTGCGATCGGAGTGTAAAGAAGGATCGGTGCCAGTGTTGCTAAGCCAGGGCACACAAATCCCAGAAGACTGTTTTGAAGGGGCAGGGTTTGCAGGCTGACTTTTTCAGACTAGAATAAAGAGATGTGCAGGGTTTTTTTCGCATCAGTGATTTCATTTTCTTCTTCGGTCTGCGAGGATATTGCTTCTTTTGTAACCACAAACAGAGTTATACTCTTTAGTTTAAAAAATGACTCTAGGAGGAGATACCCATATTTGAAAGTACCCTTTTGAACCTAGAGCTCCTGGGCGCTGAGAGAGAATTCAAGACATTATCATTGCACACCTATTTGTCAGTACGGGCTCCTGACAGAGACAGGGCGCTGAGTTCTAGGGGGTTGAGCTCGCAGCCCCGGGAGCACTTTTATATACACACAAACTTCTTGGTATGCTTCAAATCCCAAGAAACCTCCTGTTTCTGAAGGACAAAGAGCACACTCGAGGGCACCCCCTCACAGGTGTCCTGTTAGAGCTGCCAGTGCAGGGACAAGGGCACAGAACCCGTCCTGTGTGCGAGCCTTGCTGTTTGCTAGGAGATGCTAACAGCAATGTCCAGAAAATTGCTGCTGCCTGGTATTTTTCCAGAATTTCATGCCAGGACCCTGAACTGGACATAGCTTCACAATGTGAGAGTAAACGTGAAGTAAACGTGAAGTTTACTCCTTCACTCAGCAAAGGAAAAAAGGAGCCCTTTGTTTCCCCAACAGGATGAGGAATCTTTCACTGCAGCTATCCGTGTCACTAGCAAATGAAAACTTACAGCAAGATGCAGCAACATGGGATTTATTCTATCACCACAACTCTATCAGACTGGGCACTTGAGATAATTGCTGGTCACTTGATATAAGCAAAACGAACATTTCCGTAGTTTGTTTTTTTTTTAAACAAGCAGTTAAACCAGTGGAAGGTGAAAAGGTGTGTGCCTGACACTGAAGAAACCCCATTTTGTAATTCACTTCATACCACTTTTTAAACATCTTTTCTGTGTGAACCCTCCTCCTGTGTGGGAAGGAGCTGCCTCCAATGAAAACGCTGTGGCTGAAGAGCGCGGCAGCTCTTCCGCACTGACTTCCCTCACCCGTCTGCTCCTCTTTAAACACAACTTTAGGTAATTCTGGTTAGTCCACTCCCAAAGCAGGAGTTAGTGCAGAATGGCGAATCTGAGCAGTTTCTGAGGTAGACACGGCACAAAAAAATTCTGCTCAGTAGAGAAGAGTTTTCCTGCTTCTAACAAAGACTAAGCATTGGTGGGCCAGATGAGAGGAAATTCGGGTTTTTTAGCAGTTGCATCGTTCAATGACAACTGAAAGTTTAAGATAAAGAAAGAAAGAGCCTTACCTGTTCAAATCACGGTGTATGATCGGCTGGGTGAGGTTGTGGAGGTACTCCATGCCTTTGGCGACATCTACGGCGATGATTAATTTAGACTGCAGATCAAGAGTTCTGTTTTGAAAAAAATATTACTCGAAGTTAATAAAACAGAAAAAAATTATCTGCAAATTATCCGTAAATCATGGAACCTTTAAAATTGTTTTAAATACAAAATAATGAATTGTAAATGTATATAATGTAATATAAATGTATATAATGTAAAATATTCACAGAATCCCAGCATAGCGGGAGTTGGAAGGTCCCTCTGGAGCTCATCTGGTGCCATCCCCCTGCTCCAGCAGGGTCACCCAGAGCAGGGGGCCCAGCAGCGCAGGGTCCAGCCGCCTTTGGAATCTCTCCAGACAAGGAGACTCCCCAGTCTCTCTGGGCAGCCTGGGCCAGGCTCCAACCCCCTCCCACCAAAGAAGTTTCTCCTCCCGCTCCCAGGGAACCTCCTGGGTTCCAGTTGGTGCCCGGTGCCCCTTGTCCTGGTGCTGGGCACCCCTGAGCAGAGTCTGGCCCCAGCCTCTTGCCTCCTGGGGGCCCTTTAGATATGAATGAGCATTGAGAAGTTCCCAACAACAACAGTTGTGTGATTTCTTACTGATTTCCCTTGTGCAGCCAATAATCTGAATCAAAGCTAAGATTTTTCTGATGTGTTCCTCTCTCCATTGTTTTATACTGAAACAAGCAACGTTTACACTGGCATAGATTGACTAGCCTTCTGAATTCCGCACCATGAGCCCAAGGAGGGAATGAGCGGGATACCTCTTCTGTTCATGGAGCAGGGAGAAGAGCGATCCTCCAGAGATGTACTGAGTGACGATGGCAAATTGACTGGGGTCGTCCAAGCAAGCGCCCACGAACTGGATGACGCATGGGTGATTCAGTCGGCAGAGGATGGAAACCTCACGGCAGAACATGTCCACGTCAGATTTGGAGCAGTAGGTATTGGCCCGATAGCTTAAGAGGTTACACCAGAGAAAACAGTAAGGCAAAAATATCATAAAATGTGGGGCGGTTCTTGATACTTCAAATTCTGTCGTTAGCCAAAGAAGGTGAGAAAATCTGACAAACTTACCGTTTGATTGCAACAATTTTATTTCTGCACCGTCCCTTATATACTTTTCCAAAAGACCCTAAAGTGGTTTAAAATAAACAAGCACAAAGGTATTTATTATGAGCACCAGACATTTAAAATTGGTGCGTTCTTCTTTCTCGTACCTGAGCCAATGATCTCATGGAACTCTATTTCAGAGAGCTGCAGGTGGAAATGTGATGGCAAACCAGCCCGGAGGAGGAGGACATCTGCCTTTTCTGCAAAAGGAAACACTTATCATAGAATCGCAGAATGGTCTGGGTTGGAAGGGACCTTAAGGATCATTTAGTTCTAACCCCCTGCTACAGGCAGGGATACTTCCCACTAGAGCAGGTTGCTCAGAGCCCCATCCAACCTGGTCTTGAACACTTCCAGGGATGGAGCATCCACAGCTTCCCTGGGCAACCTGTTCCAGAGTCTCCCCACCCTCAGAGTGAAGAACTTCTGCCTCCCATTTGTAATGTGCAGGGTCATGGGAAAGGACAGAATGTCAACATCATTTATCTCCAGAAAGCCATCGGGCAGTGAAAGCTGATTCTCCTCCTGTACACTGGTGACCGGTGACCTATTCTCTCTTTCAGGAACCACGTTAAACCCCAATAACACGAAAAAACCTCCCAATGCTACCGCTGCCTTGGGATTTCTTGGTGTAAAATCTTATCACTGACTAACACTGTCCAATAAAAATATTCTGCTGGTACCATATGATGGTTGCATAAAATTTGTTATATGGGGAATTAGTTCCTTTTCTCCTGTGGCTAGAGCTCATTCCTAGTGCAGGGGAGGCTGTTTCTGATCTGACCCTCTCTTTAGTGATAGGCGGAATCTGTATTTTGCAGCTTCATTTAGTTAGGAAACATCTCTGCCTTGTTGATCTTTTTGGTTTATTTCTGTAAAGTTTATCCAAATATTTCTAAACAGAGCATTTTGATGCTGTTATGTAACGGATGTAAGGATTTGATTATATCCAGAGTGAATATTTGAAGTGGAAAATTGAAAGCACCACAAAAAAATGAAATACGTTAACGTACAAATACTAATCTGAATGTTTTATCTATACGTGCTTCAGATTAACACAAGTTATTTTGGATAGAATTTTTCTCGTGAAAATAATCCAGGCATTTTACAGCAGAGTTCAATACGATATTTGTTTGCATTCATAGATACGTGTATGTTTCATTAGCACTAATTCACAGTCAAAGCCTTTTCCTGAAGAAATAAAAATGAGTATATTTTTGAAAGTAAATCAAACAAGATAAATACAGGAATTATGATGATGCAGAGCAACCCAGATAAGCATATTGTTTCCTAAAATTATCCTAGGGAAATACAGCTGCTGCTTGTGCACGTCATTACACTTTTGAGCAATGACAACTCCAGAAATAACGAATCTTGCGCAGTACGTTTAGGCTGACACACACCTTGGGCAAAAAGACCATAAAGGTTCAAGTTTTCCCCTTGCCATTGACAATACCTTTAGTCATGCTTTTAATCTTTCCTAGAGGGGATGGAACTGACACGTAGGAACCATCTGAAAGAGAAGGACAGAATGAGTTTTGTGGAATTCAAAACCATCTGCATGGATAAAGTATGGAGGCGACGACTGCTGCAAGGATGAATGAAGAAAGGGTGAGAACGCACACGTGCAGCGCTGCCTGGTGCACAGCTCTGCCGAACGCTGCAGAGCGACGCGGACTTCGCTGGCAAGCTGGGCGGCCAGCGGAGCCCCGCGAGTTAGCTGGGCTCTGCCAAGGAGCTCAGATCACATCCACATAGACTGACAACTGGGCTGTGAGTATACCCATTGACTGTATTTTCCAAAAGACCTCAGCTTTCTCCATGCACCCAGAATTCCATCTCTTGTTTTCCTGCTGAACTGGGAGCTGAGATCTTTGAACGAGCAGCATTAAAACACCTGCCTGAGCGTGTTCGTTGCTTGCCCCAAGGAATTTCCAACACGTGCGACAACACAGTCCCCTAAAGATTTACAAACACTTGAGATGCACTGTGCCTAAACCCAGAGCTCGTCACTTGATGCAAGAAGCAGGTTGATCCTGTTGCTGAACGAAGGGTTCCTCCTGGTTCCATGGCAGGAGGAGTCCACGGCCAGGAGAAACTCCCACGTGAACATGTTAACCCTCTCTATAGGCCGTGTTCTCAACACATCACCAAGGTTCTCCTTATCTAACCGCTGGTGTCAGCGTTCTTCTGGGCACTTGTCATTTAGTACAAATGAGTATTTCTGTAGCAAAAAGGATAAATAATTCTTCCCCAGGGGGAAATAGATATCCAAAGATACTAAAAAAGATGAAGGGGACCGAGTATAGAAGTAGACGGAATGTCAGCAATCAGAGAAACATCAGAGCTAAACGACACAAAGAGAATGGCTAAATGAGGTATTAAGGATGTAAAAAGGTGGGAGTAATGATTACTGGGGATTGATCTTCATCTCACAGCTTTTACCTTTTCTTTCTCGCGAGTAATACAAAGTGACAACTCTATTTTAAGATAAAGGAAGACTTTTGACATAAATAGAGGGTACCTGGAGAATGGCGATTCTCATGACATTAATTTTCTTTGTTCCAGGCAGAACTGATCCAAAGCTCCCTGACACCAGCGGAACATTTCCAGGGACTCCAGCGGTCTCTGGATCAGACCCTCCAGCTATAGAATGAGGTGATATCTCAGACCATACCTCCTCCAGGCTGCGAGTATTCGTTACAGGGTGAGTCATCCTGCGGTCTCTTGTAATGCTTCAGGAGGGTCACAATGGCATCGTGACCTAAGAAAGAAAGAGGAAATATAAGGATTTGCAGGTAAACTCAATAGTTTGTTTTTTTAAAATTGATTTACACAAAACCAGGCCTTCGAAATCCACAGATTTACTATATTCCAGCCATTCTCATAACAAACAGTGCTGCAGTGCCTTTGGAGGAGGGGGAATGTCCCACTAGACATGGAGCCAGAAACAAGACAGAGAACGGTCACAGCACTGCATGTGTAGGACAGCACAATGGGAACCACGGGAGATGCCCCCTGGCTTTGATCCACACTTGTCAGGATCTAATATCGCTGACTGTGGTTCATTGCTCCTTGTAATGCCTCCCCAGTAATAAAACTAAAACTCCTGCCCATACTGGGGGGGAAATAGACTTTTCCGAGCAGGCTGTGTGTTTTCTATTTTAGCAGCACATAAATACTCCTGTCCTTGAGTCTGTGTTGAATTAAACCAATGCTTGACAGAGTATCTGAGAAGATCAGTAAAAAGGGCTGGTTTTTATGACTCTTCGTGCCAGGAACACAGACAGTGAGAGCTTTTAGTCTACCGGGACTGAGGGGTTATTTTGTGGTGTTATCTCCTTCTCGTGATGCTCTCTCCTTCCTGTATTGTTCCCATGGATTTTGTAGCAAAAAGTAGAAAATTGAAATACCTTTCTCATAAGCCCACATCAAACAGGTCTGCTCATCCTTTTCTCCACTGGACCTGCTGGGATCACAGGCTACTAGATTCATATCGGCTCCGTTATCCAGTAAAAACTGCACGAGTCGAATGTGACCGTGGTAGCAGGCGCAGTGTAACCCTAGAACATCAGAGGAGTACGGTGAGCACGGCTCTCGGAACATCAGAGTAGGACCCATAGCACATTGATTCCCTCGATCAAGGAACGTATTATCAAAAAACTACCCAAGTCAAGAGATGAAAATAAAATATAAACGCTGCATGAACCAATCTATTGCTACACAAAACGTCAGCATTTGCCCTGCCTCCTGAAAACGACATTTAATTATTTTGTATGTGAGGAAAAGCAGGTCGAAACAAAGGCAGCTCTTCTTCTTGCTGCCTGTAGCAGGAGGTGTGCAGCCCTTCACACACAGTCCCATACGCCTGGTCCCTGGCAGGATCAGGGCCCAGTTCTTACAACTATTTAGAATGAGTTTATATCAGGTTTCGTTACTCATATATAGTCTAACGAGCCTGACACATCCTCACTGAGCTCTTATCACTTCCAGGCCAGCCTGCAAATATCTCAATGAAGTTGAGACCTGTCTGAAGGGCAATTGGATGCTCATCATCAGATTACCCTGGAAATTGCCCCGGGAATCTGATCATGCAAGGCTTCCAAATCCTGTGGCGCTGATGTATGCACCGAGAGACGATAAGGATGGGGATGTTACCTGTGTGTCCATCTCTTCCCTGATGATTGATGCTCACAACGTTCTGGTCAAGAAGATATTTTACAAGTTCTATGTTCTTTCCGTAGGTGCAAGCACTGCAAAAATCAAGGGAAAAGTGAACAGTAAGAGGACAAATACTCTGGGCAGCCAGAAATTTTAAAGGAATTCCACAGAGATAAAAGTGTAGGAATAGAATAAAGGCTCTTCAGAAATGTGCAAATGCATGATTAATCCACCAAAGCACACTCATTCCTATTGTTTCAGAAACATTCTAATCATTGTTGTACGAATTAATTTTGGACAGCTGTGCAAAGTTAGTACAGTCTATTGTGCAAAGTGCCTCTTAAACGACACTTGACTTACAGCATCGAGACCAAACTGTGCTCTGCCACCTCCTTCTGAATTTAGAATATCTTGACCCCAGCAGGTCTCTTGGCAGAACCGGCTCTGAGCTTCCAAACGGGACGGAAAAAGGAGCTGTTGTTCATCCAGAGGCTGACGAACCCGATGCCTTTCCTGCCTTTCACTTGCTCTTTCTCCCCCCATTCACTGTCTGGTTCTACCTCCTACTTCACACCCTCTCCTGTGTTTCAGGACACAAACGTGACCTCCATGTCGAGTTCACCACTTGCTTTGCTCCTCACCCGTAACTTCGGGCGTTGCGTCACACTTACTAGTGGAACTCTGTTAACTATGGTATTTTAAACACCTCACCTGTGGAAAGCTGTTTCGCTGAATATATTTTCTTTTGTGAGGCTTTCTGTTCCGGAGAGCTGAATTATCTCCTTGACAACTTCAAACTTCCCATTGTAGCATGCACTGAGGATGGAGTCAGGAAAGAGACGTTAACATCACCAGCTTTCTAATCAGGCCCAACCCGTGTAAGGCAGCGCTGCGCCATGCCACTCACAGGTGTAAAGGTGTGTCTCCATAGATATTCACCACGTGGGGCTGAACTTCAAAGCTGCTCTGCAGGAAGAACTTCACAATTTCATGGTGTCCAAACCGAGAGCAGAAGTGCAGAGGAACGTGGTCTTCATTGTCCTGGGCATTCACTGCCATTTGACCCAGGAAGAGATCAAAGAAAGTATTTTAGAGTTAACAGAGCTATTTTGGATACTCAGTAATGCTTTAGGTGTTGTGCCCAGATGTTTTGAAACTTCCTGCTAAAATAGTTATAGTTCTATTTCTTTAAAATTGAGATTTCTGTGAGCTTTCATACCAAAACTACGTTCCTCATTGCCATCTGATTACACCAGCAGGGTGATTTTCTGGACTTCGGGTATAATTGCTTTCTTCCAGTAGCATAGAATGTTTGATGCAGCTTTCCATGAAAGGATCACGAGTCATAAACAACCCTTAGAAAGAGCAAGCGCTGTCAGTGGGTTACAATGTCAAGCAAAAGGATGAAGTTACTAAATGTAAGAGAGCAACCCACTGAGTTATTCCAAATGCATGGAACAAGAGTCATTAATTACAAATACTAGGAGGAAACGTACTTCATCGTTGCTCTTAGGAAAGGAAAAGCCAGTTGGTTTTAAGGTTTATGTCAGCTCCTTTGAGTAGCAGGATCAAGCATCCTTGATATAGGTATACAGTGAAAAAAAAATATTTTTTTTTAAAATAAAGAAGATGCAATGAGGTTATACAATTTTTTTTTTACAGTCACTATTAAAATATAAATATATAAAAGACAAGAAAGGAAGAGGAGAATTCCTTCAAAACTCTGGATTTCCAATGTGTTCATTTTGCTCAATGTGTCCTTTCCTTGTTGAGGACGAATACGTGTGTGCTTCACTTACTTAAGAGGATGGGAGTATTCTTTGACATACATACGAAAGAACAGGCAAAATTAGTGAAACAATGTACTATTGTTGGGTGGTGACAGTGTCTGCCTCTATTGGCTCATTATAATTTCGCATGGGAAATAAACAAGGTGTGATCCAAAGGTCTTGTTGTGTTTCAGAGATTGGCCCTTCCAGCGCTTTACCTCACAAAGCCGTGTATCGTGTACATCGCACAGGACTTATCCAACCCTAACCCGGCAATAATGCTGACTGCTCACTTGAGATGGACAGGCCTTTAAAACGAAATGAACTTGTAACTTCACTGAGGTTTAGTGACAGATAATTACAATGATGAATTATGTTTCAAACCAAAGAAAAAAAAAAAGAATTCCTGTAACATAAAACTTGTGGCCTGCAAATTTCATTAACTGCTCCCACTAACTTTCCTGTCAGTCTTATATTAAAAGGAGTACAGAAAAGTAAATGGTTTTATTTCTCTATTCTAAAACAATTCTTTACAGAATTCATGTGACATGTTAGCCTTTAGTTTTCATTATGATGCGGTACCAGGCACAGACTGATTCCGAAGTGCAATAAATAAGAGGGAAATAAATGTCAAAGTTTTATAACAATAAATGTCATCATTTCAGAATATGTACCCACAGAATGGCCTGAAGGACATCAGAGGGCTCAGGGTCCTGAGGTTCTACAGCACAACAAGGTGTATGGTGGAGGAAATAGGAAGGAAACACAGGTCTTCTCCATTGTTTCTAGCTGGAAATGATGTCAAATACCTTCCAGAGGTGAAGGCAATAGCTTGAACCTACAGCATGGGATAATGAGTTTTGTCTTAACTGATAGTTCTTTGAAGGGGCTGCCCAGGAAAGCTGTGGCTGCTCTATCTCTGGACATGTTCAAGACCAGGTTGGATGAGGCTTGGAACAACCTGCTCTAGTGGGAGGGGGGAACTAAATGATCTTTAAGGTCCTCTCCAACCTGAACCTTTCTATTATTCTATGATTTCTAAAAGAAACACAAAATATTAACTTTAAAAGGAGAAGTTCAGAGTCAAAATGAAACAAAATCAGTCAAAAACACTTTAGAAAAGAGTTATGGCTTAAAAAGTACAACATATCCTCCTAAAGAGGAGTACGGGAGGAGAGTTCAAATTGAGATTTAAAAACATCTTTTTGTTAAATTGAGGACAGACAGTACAACTGTCATGCCACTCAGACTGAAAACTGTGGCTGTCTTACAAGTAAACAGTAAAAATGAGCAAATGCTAAATTCTTGTCTGGAATAAAATGGAGTGCTGTAGAAATTATTCTTAGCACTGAGGCTTTGTGTAGGTAGAAAGTAACAGATGAAACCATTACAGTGAGTAAAAGGATGATAAAGAGACAGTGCCAGTTTGTCTAAAAAAAAAATATTCAGAGTAGTGTCACTGAACATGTCTGGATTTTTAATATTAATATTAAAATATGTTTTTAATTTTTAAATTGATTGTATTTGGCAGAGGGGACAGTGATTTTTAAAGATACTTGAAAAATGGGACTTGCAACGCTGGGCAGCTCAGCAGTCCTGGAAAGAGACAAATTTTATTAAGAGACTACAGAAACTATAAAAACAACAAATGTATTTTATAGCACATGGTCCCTGAAAGAAACCCCAGGAGCACCAGTTTGAAGAATAATCAAAAAAAAATAGCATTTAGCTTAGGAGAAGGAAAGGAAATGTTTATTTTCTGTCCGCCAAATAGTTGTCTCAGATTGTAGATATTCTATTTCTTAGCTACCACATCGGGCTATAAACTATTTTTTTTAAAAAATATGGATTTCTTTCACTTTGAAAGGAACAGTTTTTGAAGTCATGCAAACTTCTACTTTAGAAGTCCTACTTCTATGTTCAAGCATTTGACAGCTCGACAAGGCACCTTGCAAGGTCAAAGCCATACCCAGGCAATGGCTAAAACCACCAAGTCACGTGGGTCTAACGTGCGTTGCTGAATATTCTTTCCTAGAAACTATGTAGGGAAAAGCTGGGTGGGAACGTGAGTATAGTAGAGCTAAAAGCAAAGCAAGGAGGAGAAAAAAGGAGTGCGGTCTGATGAAATGAGGAAAGAGAATTGATATTTAGGAATAGTGATGGCTTTTCATTGTAAAGAACTTGCCTTTCTACTTTCCTTTTTTAAGAAACTCTTCTTTATTTTCCTTGCTATTCTTATCTTAGAAAAAAATCTACCAGATTACAAGAATGAATCAAAAATTATGAGGTGATACTTTGTACCCCAATTATTGACTTATTCTACCGTCTGGATATTCTAAAATATAAAACCGAATTTCCTGACAGAACCAGTAAGACAAGTTGGTAGGAAGCATATTTGCTCCGTAATGCAAAAAAAAAATCTCTAGGAGTTTGGAAGATGTGAAAAAAAGAAGTTGTTAAAACCAGAAATGAGAAATTCCATGCTTTGTAAAAACCTTAAGATAGTTGGAAGTGCTTTTAGTGAGAGTAGCTTGTAATGGCATGATAGTGTTTCAGATACACTAATGATCTCAAAATAAATGTGGAGCTTAAAAGCAACCCAACCAATTCCTCAAGAAACCTGCCTGAAAGACCTGACAGGATTTCTGAAAATACACAGAATCTCCTTAGTCCTTCTCTACAGTGTTTACAGTAAAACAAATGATGAGTTTAGCATCAGGAGACTGGGTTTGTGTCCACACCCGTGTGAAATCAGAACATTTGTGGCGACAGATACATGGGCAGCACGTTGCTCTTGTAAGTTTTTCTTTATGTGTTGTGGTTGGGTTGAAGAGCAGCTTTGGTTGTTGTTAGACTGCAAATGTTGCTCTGTTTCAGCAACATTCTGACCTTTTCAGGCTGATTCACTGGTCACTTCCCTTCAGCTGCCAGGGCCTCGCAGCTGATCAAGGAGTCCAGTTAGACTGAAAGAAATAGTTTAAGTTTATGACACCAATTACTGCTCTGCACAGAATACTGCCAAGATTTCTTCAGGCTATTTCACCAATTACTTTCATTCCTAAGCATTTAAGAGCCACTCCTCTGCTGCTACATTTATATCAAGTTTCAAAGTGTGCTCTTTGTGAGTAAAAGACTCCCCCCTTCCAGTCTCCTTTTTCTTTTTTCCGATGCTGAAGATTCTGATTTTAAAGAAAAGAATCTGAAACTGTGTCCCAGATTCTTTTCCTTTTGGAATAAACTATCTGTCAGTGAACCTCCCACTGCCTTGCTACGGTGGGTGAACGTCTCTTCTTTCCCCCCTTTTTATTATAATTACACCAGTTCGGTGCACATGCGTCAAGACTGACACATCAAGAGCTCACTACGGAAAAAAAAAAAAAATCACAAATCTGAGTCATGCTGTTTCCTTCCACACTTTTTTACTGCCTGAGTAGGATGTGTGCACTGCAGGTGAGACTCGCAGAGAGTTTGGTGAATTTCTACTGTTAAAATCTAGCAGAGACAAGGAGATTGGGGAGTGGCATCTTGGGAACAGGTGAGATGAGGAAAGAACAAGCTGCTTTGAGCAACCTACTCTAGTGGGAGGTGTCCTTGCCCACGGCAGGGGGGTTGGAACGGGATGAACTTTAAAGATCCCTTCCAACCCAAACCATTCTGTGATGATAACAAAGCACGTGCTAAAAAGATTCAATTTTCTGTGGAACTGTTTGTGAACCATTTCAATTTCTCATCTGAATTGTTTTAGATTACTTGTTGTATAATTTTGACTTAAAATCCTTCATCTGTATCTCATTCACCAGGAGCTCACTATGAATTTCAGCCGTTTTGATTGGAGACATGTGCCACAGAGCCCCAGGTTCTCTGATCGGATCAATGTCCCAGTAGTAAACTGCTACAGTATGTTAATCTTAATTTTGTTTTCTGCTGCTGGTTTTTCCACCTCTAGTGCACATGAGATGACAAACCAAGAATTCTTAAGTGAAGAAAACTCTCCAACTGCTATTTTTTTTTCAGTTGCCCAAAGATGATACACAACAGCACACAGAGTTCATGTGAGGAAGTTAAATTTGAGATTCAAGGCCTAACTCTGGCTATAAAATACAAAGTTGATTCTTTAAAAGTATCTTTTCTTACCATCAGCTTTGCTTCCCTCTTCCATCAAGAGCTTTGTAATGTTGAGAAAGCCTTTGGCAGAAGCCAGATGGAGAGGTCTGTCTCCGACTTCACCACTTGCATTCACATCAGCTCCAAACTTTAGTAAGAGGTGGGTTACCTAAATATTTCATTAAGGCTAATTAAAATGTCACATGAAAATAAATCTTTTGACAAAATTAGATAGAATGCTGCATTGGGTAATACTGTATGTGGGCATCTCTGAAGGTAAAATACGGAGAGGAGATTCAATAGAAAACTAAAGTTATGTATCTGTAAAAGTACTAAAATTCTCAGAAGGGCTCTTCCATTCTTTAAAATGTTATGGGTGGTAAAAGGGTGGACCCAAGACTCATGTATTTGTTTACCTGACCAGTCAGCAGAATAAGGCAAATGCCCTCAAAGCCCACAGAGCCATTGTCGTGGCCTCCTCAGAGCCATGTCTCTTGCCCACAAGAGCACCACATGAGCTCTGCGCGTCATTTCACGAGACTCGGACTATTTGGTTTGTAGCAAATAAGCAAACCAATGTCTCAGTCCAACACATCAGGGGTTTCTTGGTTTTACTGGGTGATGAGATGTGTATGTATGGAAAGCAGCACCTCTGGAACACGCCCATGGTTCCCACCCATGCTGCCACCCGGGCACGGAGTTAGAGCGTTTTCAGTCCTCTGGGCATCTGGACTCTGCTCTTTCAGAAGATTTTCCTACTCAATGCACTCAAAGTAATATGTCACTAGAATGAAAAATACTCTCTACCTAGAGGTCATCTTTTGAAGCTCGCCAGGATACATGCTTTTAGCTGAAGAAAGGTATAGGAACGACTTACATCAGCCAAAATAGGCCCATTACCACATTTCACATGAAAGGGCTATTGAGGGCAAGCGACCGGACTGCGAGATTAACCATACGCCAATTATACTCTGGGAAAAGAAAGAATCGGGGGGTTGAACGGCAGCTTTGGTCAGAACTGCAGATTACGTTTCAATAAGTCTGTGATCTGTGTGAATGAAGCAGGCACAGTTGGACTCATCATGTGTGCGGTACCTCACAGAAAATCCTGCTCTCCAAATGATCATTTTTTCCATTAACTTAAAAGCGGCCATAATTTAACGTATGAATTCCAAGGAAAACCAATAGAATTGCCATTTAATTATTCCTGGGAAGTGATGTTCACTTCCTCAGAGAGGTTTAAGAAAGCAAACTCATATTCCTTGTGCAACCTCTGAAATGTGGGATGAATAAACATCAAATGAAAGATGCCTCTGGGTCGGGGTCTGTTCATCGGTTATCAAAGCTAGCCAGACAATTGGTTGTTTCACAAGGTCTAGAGGGGAAGACACCAATTTTTTCCAGGGTCTAGCACAGAGGATCAAAGCATAGAAATTTCCTGTTATTATTGTTCAGACTCTCAGAGCAACCAGAGATGGACTTAGAAGTGTAACTTCAGTATACAGCACCTTTTCAGCATAGGACCCTCTGCAATGTGAAGCAAAAATATCTGATGCTAAACCTGCATCTGCCTCGGTGTTCCACTTGTCAGCTTTCCGGAATCCCCCCCTTTGGTTACCTGCTCGTGGCCGTAATATGCAGCAATGTGCAGTGGGGTGAAGAAAACCGCATCCTGGACGTTCACGTAAGCTCCGTGCTGCAGAAGAATATCAACAGCCTAGAAGGAAACAAACAGAAAATGCCTATTAGAAGCACTATATTTATATACATACATTTATATATCTATGAGGTCAGCTGGTAAAACAAGATATCCAAACCCTAAAGCACCAGTTTAAGAAACAGCCAAAAGCCCCAAACAAGCAAACAAAAAAGGTGAACTGCATACAACACGTGAAAGTGATTTACTTACAGTACTTTAGCTGAACACTGAATGTCACTGATGCTTTATAAATAAGCCTGAAAACCTCTTTGCCAGTAAAATACTGATTTATGAAGTAAAAGGTACAGAAATGACTGTCTGGATTTTCTCAGAATAACCTTTAATTTTCTTTTAACCATTATGAACAAAAAGCAGTAAACACATCAGAGTTTTTAGAAGTAAAAAAAAAAAAACCGACCCAGATGAATGATCCTTTTAAATGTAAATGTGTGAAGGTAAATCCTCAAGCATAATTCCCCCAGCATGTAAAGATTTCTTTCTATTTTAGAAGATAATAGCCCTTTGACTTCAATAAATAACCCTAAGTGTTTTCTTTCAAATGCCCACGTTCTCCTGGACAGCTATGAATTACCTAATATTGGCTTTCTGAATAGCTGTCAAAACAGAAGTCTGAATGAAACCCCTTTGGATTATCTATTGGAGCCCAAGGGCCGCTAACTTCTGTAAAGAGCAAAAGTGCGTCTGGGCACATTGAGGGGCTTGTGGATTATCTGCGTAGTTCTACACATCTTTGTAATGAATGTTAGTTTTTGAGTCTAATGATGATGAAAATGCTGGACCGTGAATCACCCACCGTGCACTGAGCAACTGGGAGAGACCTCCCCAGCAATCAGAGGAAAGGACAAAGAAGGGCAAGGGGCCAGTTTCTGTGCTACGCTACTTATACCTCCACCTCCCCACCGAGGATGCCAACCGACGCGAGCCACGACCACGCGCACCTCTGCCAACTGCTGCCCGAGCCGAGAACGCCGCATCATTTCACACAAATGAGCAACAATGGGGGCAGCCACTTGAATCCGTGTCATTCTCAAGTACTCAGAGACCAAAAACCTGTTACCAAGCAACATTAGCTTACAGGGATTATTTCTTTACACAATTTAAATTGAAATACCTTTTTTTTTTCCATGCAACTGCCTGAGCACATCTTCTGTGTAAGGTCTGTTCCCTGACGTACTCACGTGTGTGTATTTCCCATTAGCTTGAGAACTGCTGTGCCTCCTTTTGATACAGATCTTGAAGAAGAGTTTGACTCCGTAAAAAACTACCTTATGGAAGAGCCCCCGAGATCTTCAGGGAAGCTGCCTGACCTCGTACCAGCTGAAGAACAGCTCAGCGGCAGCCTCAGCACACGCACCTACTGGATGGGTGTTAATGGGTTCAGGTACCAAGTAAAGCACACGCTCAGCTACAGGTTGGTTGGCACAACTGACTCCCTCCCGTGTGCATCCCCTGTCCAGTCATCTTCCAGTACACCAGTAGCTTGGTGGACCAGAGCCGGGGAATGAGAGCCAGTTACCCTGTGAATTCATGGCTTTTGAGTGATTCATCTCAGACATTTTTCAGCAAACTACCATCACAAAATAGAAGTCATAGCTGTTGGTTCTGAAAAGAGATGTTTGGACCTGTAACTTTGACGAGGATATGGTTGAAACCTCTTTGGATCAGTTTGGTTTTAGTTTAGGTATGAAGATGTGAGGCAGTAACATGCTCAAGGGCATGACCACAACTCTGATTCTCCTTAATCAATTTGCAAGCTGGAATTAAAAATTTAGATTCACCTACAAGCTCCAAGGTGGATCTTCAAGGTGAAAAATCTGTGTTAAGCAACGTGGAGACACCTCTGATGATGAACATAAAACTGAATGAATTTTGACACATTTTTCCCAGCTGTAGGAATGGCAACCATGCTCACTACTTTCTGATCTCCTGATAAAAAGAATTTTGTGAGTCATCTTAAGCAAACTCCGCTCAACTGTAAATGATGAGAGAGGTACAGAGATAATTCTGATCGTTTCACAGACGAGCTATCTTTCTAAGCAAGAAGAAAGGAATCTTAGAAAACACTGAAAGTTGTCATAGGCATTACAAGTAGGTGGGTATGCTGGAGTGATGTGTAAGGATAAAATTACTTCAGAAAGTCAGGGGAAAATTTCTGATGCAAAAAGAGATTTAAATTATTATAGAAGGACCAAAAAAAGATTTCTGTCCTCAGGAGACAGACTACGACTAACAGTGCAGCTTGTAATCTAAGGGAGAATTTCAAGCTGCAGAGAAAGCTGATCTCAGTGCTTCCATGGGACCGGGTACTGCCCGCACAGATTTACCAAGGGGGAGTCTTGCTTGACCAACCCAAACGTCCTTGGTGATGGAATGACTGGAGTTTTGTGCAAGGGGAGAACAGCAGGTGCCATTTGCTCGACTGGGCAGTGCTGGGTTAACTAACGCTTGGACCTGAAGATCTTAAAGGTCTCTCCCAGTCAAAACAATTCTGATTTGACTTCAGCATGGTCTTCAACACGCTCTCCCAAATATTCTTGTGGCAAAGCTGAGATCTTATGGTTTGGAATAGTGGGTTATAAACTAGGTGAGTAAGCAAGCAGTTGGATGATGGGACTTGGAGGGCAGCAGTTAGAAAGCTGCACTCCGCCCTGAGGCTCAGACCAGGCTGAGTTCTCCCAGGGCCCGTGTGGGAGCACTCCTTTTTAGAACCTTTGGCAATGGTCCTGGAGGCAGCAGTGGAGCACGCTCTCGCCACTTTAGTGGAGGACCTCAAATGATGTCCTCAGTGCACTTGAGGGTGGGGCTGCCATGCAGAGGGACCCAGACAGGCTGGAGGAACAGACCAACATGACTCAGAGTTCAACAACAACAAACAAAATGCTCTTCCACGACAGTGCAGGCTGTGGACAGCCTGGCTGGAGAGTAGCTCTGCTGGAAGAGACCTCAGGATGATGCTCAAGAGCAGGTTGAACCTGGGCCAGCTGGAGAGCCTGGCCACAAAGGTGGTCGGCAGCGTCCCAGGCTGGGCCCACAGTGACACAGGCAGGAGAATGAGGGAGACCACTTGTCTACTTTAGCTCATATCCAGTGTTGCACCTGTAGCAATTGCTCCATCACCCAGTGACCCCTCCACAGCTGAGAATAGGGACCAGGAAAAGGAGAGGAGACCCACAGATTGAAATGGATTTAATGCAGCAGCCAAGTTAATATTAATAGCAGTATAAAGCATATAAAGTTATACTCAACCCAGCAAAGGCACCATCATCACAATGAATGAGAAGTCCATCCTCAGGAGCAGCCCACAGAGCCAGAGCCCAAGCAGAAGCAGCTCCTGCTCTCACTAAACTTCCCCCTTTATAGTCAGTGTGACATTTCTGGTCTGGGAGACACCTGGACCCAACTCAGCCCAGCTGCCCCGGCTGGTTCCAAACTGCTAATGACCTGCAGACCATGGCTGGCCTGGGATTTTGTCCCAGTGAAACCAGAACATAACAGCTCCCCTTTTCCTCACATAACTGATTTTTAATTCAAAATGGCACTTTGAGCACCTTGGACAATACTCTGACTTTGTAGTTTTTCTTAAAATTCTCTTATGAAAGGTTCATTCAGAAGCTTTTTGAACATTCAAGTCAATTATGTTCACTTCAAAGACCATTAATTAAGCTACTCTGAGGGTCAGGAGTCAACAAAATAAAACATAAGAGGGACTACACAGGGATTCTGTCTTTTAGACAAGGGCAAGGGATAAGAAGTCTTCTAAGAAAACAAGATCAATGATTATTGACTTTTTAGCAGGTAAAATTTAAATGAGAAGACAACTTCAATCAATAAGGCCTTTGCCCGTGTGCTGGCCTCTGTACGGCCTTACGCTAAAATGTCTAAAGGATCTATTATGATTTTCAGACTTCCTCCATTAATTAAGCTATTAAAATAAAAATATGATTAGTGGCAAGGATTTGCCTAATTCCCTCCAATTTAGCAAATATAGATACGATCAGTCATCTCCTGTGAAGCGTCTTTGCGTTGAATTATAACAGCTCCCGACTCTCCGTGCATCTGTAAGAATTTCAGAACAAACTCTATTGGACTGAATAAAGAAACTGCTAAAGGGGGTTCTGAATGTTTTAAGTACAATTGCTGATGAACGTACAAGTAATTGTCTTTCTTAGGAAAACGTCTACTGAACTACTTAATACAAGCTTTCTTGTAAGACATGAAGACAGACATTGGACCAGCCATGACTTAACTTGACTTCTTTGAAGTCAAATGATAAATAAATGATATACACAGACATTTGCTGCCCAGGCCATTCCTGGGGGGACAGCACAGCTGGAGAACAGTGTTGTCCATGTTTGTCACTGGTTTTGGACAAATTAACAACATCGGGTTAACGTAAGCCCCTTTACTGAGCCACAGCCCAACGCTTTTTCACTTGCGTTTGCCAAACGCCTCCTGCTCCCATCCATGGACTACAAAACCTGGACCGTTTGTTGGCAAGTATTAAAACAGGGACTGAATTCGAAACTCGTGACTTTCAGTCCTTTCGTTACTGCTCAGATCCTTGGACAGAGGTAAATTCTGAGGATCTTTGGTTCCCCGTTACCTTGCAGCTCGTGCATTCGCACTTATTGTGTCAACGCCTTTGCTGCCTTCCTGGCAGTGGAATGATTCTGAAAAGGTCTGAAAAGTTGGCATCAGATAAAACAAAGGGCTGGGAAGATGCAGCATGAGCATAAAAATGCAGAACAAGAAGAAAGAAGAAAATGGGGACTTTGAGAACTATTTAAATAGGACCACATAATTTTTTTAAGGCTTCTTAAATCATTTGAACGAGCTCCTATTATTAGTAAAATTCCGGTGAAGACAGGAGGTGACAAACATGCCGCTGTAACACAGGACTTGTAAGCGAGAAGGGATTTATTAACGTAGGAAATCTATAAGCTGGGACTAACTCCATTTTCCGCAACAGATCCTTCTGCAAACTCACTCGCACTTCAGGTTCTCAGGTTCGCAAGTTGCAAAAATGAAGCAGCACTGGTTCATGCTGCCTGCAGCCCCCACCCTGCTTCACGCGTCCATAGATGTTGTAAGCTCACAACGATGACCTTAATTTACAAGAAAAAATAGGGGCTGATCCTGGTTTTCCAACGCGGTTATACCGTCCCACACGTAAATGTGTATGAGGCACATCTATTATTGATTTAGCTATGACCTCGCGGGCCTGGAAGCATTTAATGTTTTTGAAATAACAGACTTAAGGAGAGACTTATTTAACTTATTTGGTGATGCTTCTAACACAGCCCATCAGCTTATTTTATAATTTTGCATTAATTTTTCATTCTTCCTATTGAGAACCGTGATTTTCACAAATAGATAAAATAAGCAAACCATAGTTTTGGTGAAGTGAAACATAGCACTGAGTCATAGAGCACATGAGTTATTTATAAATTTATACATTTCAGGATCCTCATTTTAGAGAGCTGATCTCTGGTGGTCTCAGGGGTGGTGACAGAGTGACAGCCACACACTGACTCTGAGGGAAACGGGCAATAAAGTGATTTTTTCCCCAGTTCTCTCTATCTTTTTCTTAAATATAGTCAGTCCCCTTCTGTAGCATAGACTATGTGGCACAGATGTGTGTGTGCACCTCTGCTATTTATCTGGTTAATGGTATAAATGATTATTTATCCTATTGGAATTAGGAAGATGACTAAAAATCTATTTTCTCTTTCTTAAATTTATTCTGTGTTTTAGGGGACTTGAAAAAATTGTTGCAGTACTTCCATGAATATTAATGAATTTGTGAACAAAATAAGCTATTTAATCCAGCAGAGGAGCTTCTGAGCTGACTGAAAATTTCAAAGCTATATAAAGAAGGAAGGAAAAGCTTACACTTGGACTATAAATCTTCAGTCCCCAGACCAGCAGATGAATCAAATGAGTTATAGAGAGTCCCACTCCGTTTATGGAGAATACTTCTGATACAGATCTGATCATTCCCGAGGAAGAAATAAGGGGCTTTTCAAAACCATTCACAATATAAGTTATTTCTTATCAAGTTAATGATCTTTTCCTTCTTGGATTCTGTGCACTCTTATTTTTCAATAACCTCAGGAGGAGCTGAAGGCACGAGACAAAGAGCCGGCCTTCCTCTGGCATCTGCGGGACAAGGGCAGGCATTTTACACATGGCTCGAAACCGCAGTGCGGAGAAGAGCACTTTGTACTTCCCTCAGAGGAGACATTAAGTGCAGACTCTGGAGAAGTGAAGAAGATCATCGAGGAGTTGAGGTTCTGCTTAATATCTCCATTGTAATTCTTGCCCGGAACAATTAGATAAGGTGGTTCATCACCTGCTTTTTAGCGGTGGGATGCACAAGGGAGGATTTCCACTAACCTACAGACAGGAGCTGTGCCTGTGTTGTGAGGGAACGACCCTCTGAGCTCCAGGGTGCAATTCCACAGCGCAAATGGCCCCATCCACGCCGAGGAGCCCCGTCCTCCCACCTGCAGAGCTGACCTTCAGAAGGCGGGCGGCGAGCCTGCCCTGCTCGCGCGCTGCCTCACGCACCCGCCGAGGCAGATGCTACCGATGGATGTGTCCCCTGGTCGCTGCCGGAGCCGCCGATGGGAGCTCTGAAGGTTAACAGCTTTTTAATTGAGTTCCTTAGTGTGACCACCCGTAAATTGCTTTAACCTTCTTGCAGCTTAACCTCCTTCACCGGCACAGACTCTCTTGGCAGCACAAGGTTGTCACCAGCTGTGTCTTTATATGTCCTCTCTTTAACGAAGAGCTCAAATGTACCCGTTGGATTTAAATCACCTTGAAACCATTTGGAAGGCTGCCCTGTAAAGTTAAATTCACCAGTATCCTCAGTTGCCCCTGGTGGCCCACAAGCCTGGGAAAGGTCCCCAGCACACAGGCTATACACATATGTATATACATATACATACATATACATATACATATACACATACACAGTCCTAGGTGTAGGTGCTACATATACAGCCCTTAAGAGGGTGAAACAGCATCGTGTAGATTTCATTGATCTGATGATTTTTTCAGACCAAACAAAACCAGTGAGTTAAATAAAACCTAAAGGGTATAAATAATAAACAACAACTTCCCTCAGCCGAACTTCAGTGGCCAAGCCCATCGTTTCTCAGAGCAGGTATTTAAGTGCTAGCAGGTTCCTTGAGATAGAATGGAAAATTTCTAAAGGGCTGCAAATCCCTCAGCAAAATTGCCTGTTTGAAAAGACGTGTCGTTTCTCTCTTCCAATATGTAATTATGTAATTGTTCCTATACATATAGTAAATAGCTTCTGTCTGTGTGTATACATTGGCTGACAAAAACACAGCAGAGGAGATGGCTGGTTTGACACCAGTGACTGCTGCAGCCTGGGAGCTCACAAGTCTTGTTCTTCCCTCCACACACACAGAGAGGGTCCTTCTTTCCTGCAGAAAACCGCCCGCTTTGTTCCAGCCAAACTCTCATACTCAAAGTGAATCTGTCTCAGCTGCACGACTAAATTCACAGTGTAAAGGCAAGCATCAATATCAGTTATATTTCCTTCTTTATATTTAAGTAATTTTTTCTTGCCTTTCTCTCCGATTATCTCTCTTTAAAGAACTCTGATGTTTCTGTCTCCATAAATTAGCCCGGCACTCTGTATAAGTTAAATCTTTCACTCAGGCAGAGGACAAAATCTTTGCTTGCTTAATGGACCCAAAGGAGATAAAAAGTGAAGTACCGGAATTCATGAGTACGTTTACAGTCATAAACCCTTCATTACCGCAGTAATTTTGCACACCCAGTACTTTAAGGGATTTAAAAAAATAAATAAATTACACTGAGTGAGCTGTTGCCAGGGTGACAGAAATGAGATGGTGTGTGAAATGACTGAACTGAGGTGGTAAACGATAAGAAAACAGATTCATGACTGACAGCAAGTCTAGAAAGGGGAGGGCCTGGCTGTTGGCATCTGGGGAATCTCACCTCTCTCTTCCTCCCTCTGCTCCCCACAGTGGTAACTCTCCAGCCCGTAGGAGACATCGATAGGAATGCTTGAGATTCACACCAGGCTTATCCTGACAAGTCTGTTCAGCACTAATCCGGAGCATGAAATAGCTCTCAACTGAGAACCTCTGTCTCTCTCTGAAGTGAAAATCATGGAGCTGTGAAGCAGAGCCTGTGACACCCAGAAGAGGGAATAAAACTCTTCACTGAGCTTCCTTCACACCCAGAACAGCAGTGTTTGGAAGCCTCGCTCCATCTCCAGGTTCAGAAATCCTGACATGTGTGAGTGAGTGCGTTTCATCTTGTATCCATTAGCTAACACTTCTGATATTCAGAAGACAGTGCCATTTATTGCTGAGACTTTTAAGATATTAGTATAGAATCAGAAGCATAGAATCACAGAATCCCAGACTGGTTTGGGTGGGAAGGGACCTTTCAAAGCTGTCTGGTCCAACCTCCTTGCAGGGAGCAGGGACATCTGCAACTCGAGCAGGTTGCTCAGAGCCCCATCCAACCTCCCCTGCAATGGGGCCAGGGATGGGGCAGCCACCACCTCTCGGGGCAACCTGGGCCAGGCTCTCACCACCCTCAGCACCAACAATTTCTCCCTTCTCTCTGGTCCAAATCTCCCTCTTCTAGTTTCAAACCATCTCCCCTTGTCCTGTCCCACCAGGCCCTGCTCCAAAGTCTGTGCCCATCTTTCTGACAGGCCCCTGGAAGCCCTGAAAGGTCCCCAGAAGGTCTCCGTGGAGCCTTCTCTTCTGCAGGCTGCACAAGCCCAACTCTCTCATCCTGGCCTCCCAGCAGCGGGTTCCAGCCCTCCCAGCATTGCTGTGGCCCTAAAGGTGAGATGTGCAAACAGATCTGTGTCCTTTGTTCATGTTTGTTCAATGTAACAACAATATACACCATCAAGGTTTTCCCAAAATGTACAAAATATTACATAAAATTCAGCTGTACTTAACCAGTTCTGAGTTTTGGTTTTGATTGGCATCAATCTAAAATAAAATGGCCTTAGCGCGCCCTCACAGAACCGCCTGTTCAGGATAGGAGACCTGTACCTTGTGGTGCCCGGCAATGGTGGCGATGTGAAGGGCCGTCAGAGCTCCATACCCAACCTGCTGGATGTCAGCCCCACCGTGCAGCAGCGCTGTCAACAGCTCCACGTTGTTCTGAAAGGCATGGGTGAAAGAATAGTCGTTTCTAGGACGGGGCTTTGATGATGGAGGGGGCGGACCCCAAGGGACCGGTGTGTTTGGGTCCCCCAGCTATCACACTGCTGCCCGTTGAGAGAAGGGACTGAACGTGGCTCCAGGAGCAGAAGAGTGAAAGGAAAGGAGAGGAGGGAAGCGTTGTCCTGGACACCAGAATTCTCTCTTTTGCCCCACTAAAGCCTGTATCTTGAACAAAAGTCCCCATTCTGGTTTTATGATGTCTTTAAAGAGCTCTCAGTCTCCAAGCCACTATTAAGTGCTCAAACAAACTGTTCTATGTGTCAAAACGTGACAGTACCTAAGATAGAAGAACGGCCCCTAAGGAGTTCCCAGGATAGATACATAGCATGAGACTTTGGTCTTCTCTCTGGACAAATATTCTAATTATCAAATGATTTCCTCATAGTGGGTAAAGGATCTCCTCCTCCACAGGTGAGCCTTTGGAGGAGGAGGACTGTGACAATTCCTGCTGCATTTGGAATTGAGTATTTGGATTAAAGATCTTCTACACATCTGTGTCCCCTTGCCACAGAGTGAGGAACGCCACTGCCGGCACACCGGTGCCAACTTCCACCAGCTCTGAACATACAGAGAACCCAAACTGCATCAGCCACTGGAGCTCTGCAGGAGCAAGAGGCTGTTGTGACCTTGTGGCCCCTGTGGGACATAGAAGGGCTAAAGATGATGTTCAAGTCTAGAATACAAACTCCTATAAAGAGTCTAGCACTTACGCACCTCCATTTCATCTGAGTTCCCTCTACAAAGCAAAGGGCTTTTGGGGCAGGTCTATATCTGGATTAAGTTTCTGAGATACTCCATCTCAAAACAAGAATCATAAAAATTCTTTAGGAAAGTTCTGTCTCTGCCCACTTCATTCCTTGCTACAGTTATTACATTCTTTTCACTTACAGTCTTAGTATTTACAGTCTTGAAAGATAAATATCATAGTGAAGAAGATGAATATTGAAGCTTAACACGGAACTTGAGGAGCAACAACAAAGAAGAAGCAAAAGAGAAATTGTAAAATAAATTCCTTTGAGATGGTTTCTATAAATAGCTATAATAATAAGAAGAACACTCCTCTATCCTGAGTTGCATTGCATGATTTAATCAATATTCCAAAACAAGACCATACCCTCACGGATGGCAGTGCAAAAGCTCGTGCTAATGGCCTGCTCGTGGGCCCTTTATAGGTCATTTTCCTGTGCATTGTAAATGCAAAATTTATATTTTCATCAGAAGTAGCAACTCGAGAGTTTAGACAAATAAGCTGCTCGGTTCTGATTTCTTTTCATCAGCTCTGTTGAAAATAATTTACCTTATAAGCTGCCAAGTGCAGAGCTGTAAATCCATTTCTAGTTAATCTGGAGGGGCGCAGTCCTTTCAGCATAAGAGTTCTAATGTGTGATTTGTTACCTGTAGAGAGAAAATTGGAAAACAGTTATTAATGAAAGAGAAAGTGAAGACGACGTAGGAAACTTCTGTGTGGGTTTGAAAGCAAAGAGAAATCGGTTGCCCATCTGCTGACCCGAGGCAAGTCGTAAAATACATCTCACGAAACCTTCAAATGGAGCTGGGCACCATCTCCTTACCCACCGGGAGAGCTGCCGACCAGGCCGCGCGCCGGCTCGCTCTTCCTTCAAGCGTTACTAAGGATTTTATAGCACAGTTGAATTCCTAAAGAAGTGAGATCCTAAAGCAGCAAACTCCTCGTTTGACATCCAGACCGTGCTGCAAAGAACTCTCTGGTGTCTCAGACACTTAGCTCCTTGGTCCTTTCCGAGCTGGAGCCCTGCTCTCCCTTCCCACACAACGCTGGTATGGGAATAGTCACCAGGGGGATGTTCGTGAGCGTCAGCATGGGCAGGGAGCCCTGCTCCAACCTTCCTGATGCGCAGTGATGATCTCAAAAACCCTTCTGCCTTCTGAATGCTTACGAGAGTAATCAAGGACAACGTTTGCTCTAATGGCTTCTCTCCCTCCTTCGAGTGTTCACATACCGTGCCTAATTAATTAATTAACGCTGTCTGCTTTCTTAAACTTCCTCCTGGCAATGCCACCAATCTCTCTACTGTCACCAGCTACTGATGGCATCTTTGGATGTGATCTTAGACTCTCTGAGATGAGGAGTAAAAATTCACTGGGCTTTCAGTAGTGCAGGATCAGGTCCTCCTCCATCACAGCATCCAACTAAGATGGAGCAAACTGATTACGCATGCTATTAGCAGGTACTTTGCAGAGCCGAAACCTTAGGGTAAGATTCTCTTTGCCTTTCTCAGCCGATTTCTGCTGAGAATTGTACAACAAGTGCAAAGTGTGTGCACGAGCCAATGGCTCCCGATGTGGATAACAGAGCAGCAGGGTGGATCGGAGTGGAAAATTCCACCATTAGTGTGTTTTTATGAACATCCCAGAAGACATCTTGTTGTCTTTGCTTGCATATTCTCATTTCCTATCTGCAAAAATCCCATCCGCTGATATTTTTCACTAAAGCACTCAAGTTATTCTTCTCTTAATCACCATGAAATAAAATACAGGTATTTTCATTATAATAGAAAAAAAAAAAAAAAGGTGTTGTATGTACAGCAAAGCGTCGCTAAATCCAGGTCCCTCCTCTGAAGCCTACACCATGTGCAGAATACAGAATTGCAGAGCAATACTATATGGTGAGTATGGATCAATTAAATAATGCATATAGCAAGTCATTCTTAAGTAGCTGAACACTTGTAGTAAAACTTGCTACGTCATCAACCGACACCGCCCTCGGACGGGGGGTCAGCTGCCGTGGGGCTCAGCGGAGCTTGAGTCAAGCCCCTTGGCAGCAGAGTTTAGAGCAAAGCTCGGGGATGTTTATCCAGCTGTCAGCAAGGACAGCACAGGAAGGAATTCACGGGAAGGACCGTCTCCCTGGCAGTCACCGGACAGAACAAACCAGCAGCCGTGTAAATAAATAGTTCAAAGTGCATCTCATCCCGAGTACGTACCCCCACACACGC
The DNA here is from genome assembly GCA_013396935.1 of Baryphthengus martii. Lineage (NCBI taxonomy): Eukaryota > Metazoa > Chordata > Aves > Coraciiformes > Momotidae > Baryphthengus > Baryphthengus martii. Next base: position 13,386 of record VWZK01018613.1, on the reverse strand, counting down.
AGCACAGGTGAAGAAGAGAGAGTCCATTTTCTGTGCGGTAATTTAAATTGACTTTGCAGAAGGCTTCATCGGAGCTGAAAAAAGAGATTTTACAGATGATTACTGTTTTCGTCCTTTAGAGAGGTTTCTTTCATTCGGAAAAAAATATTTAAAAGAGAAATCTCAGTGTAATTTTTTTGAGACACGGGGCTAAATTTATACCCAGTTTACACTCTATAATCTAGAAATACTTTACTGATCTCGAGTACAATCTGAACAATCCTGCTATTCAGTCACAGTGTATACATTCCAAATTCAGCTAAGTTAAAGAAAAATAGACTCTTTATAAATACAAATAATCCATACAAACTCAGTTTTTTTATTGATGCAGTAATAACTAAGAAGTCTTCCAAAAACCTGTGTCTTTGTTCTAAAATGATGAGCAGGACACATGATGATGGCACAACTGACGAGCACAGAACCACAGGCAAAAAAGCCAAGTAAAAAGAATAACCAGAAAAAGCCTTTTGAAAAGTAAGTTTGTGTTTCCCAAATGAGATCATAGGAACACTCACACTCCACACATGGGCAAATTGCTACAGAAACACCACGGGAGCACATCCACAGAAGGAAGGTAACCAAAGCTCAGGCAAAAATTTGACAATGATTAAAGGAATTTTTTAATGTGGAAAATGTTTTGCTCAGTAAAAATAAAATCTCATTCTTCAAATAGGTTTTATCTCCATGCAATTCTCCGCTGACATACGGTGATTAATGACAGTGGTATGAGGCTCATCCATTCTTCATGTTTTTCCTTCAGGGGCAACTGAGGGAAAAATAAATTCCAGGTTCTGTGAAACAAGTCATTTCAGTTCACTCGTCTCTGCTCCGAGGTTTTGGGTGTGTGGGGATGTATGCACCGTACGTACCACGGTGCCTGTTCAGGGACGGGGCTGCCGAGTTGGAAGGATGAGTTCTGCAAGTCTCAAAATCACCAAATATAAGCGTGCTGAAGAGTCAACTCTCCTGCTGCAACTTCCATCTGTAGGACTGCATTAAAAATTCACGTTCCTAGCACTTAATGTGTGGTTAAGAATCCAAGTTTTACCATTTTAGCTATGTAGTTATTTTATTCTCTTCTCCCACTTTTAAAAACGATAATAAATAGCTTCAGTTTGTTTTCTTAATGACATTAAGTTCTAATATGACTTCCGTTCTTATAAACTGGAAAAATTTTAATGCTTTTGTTGGAAAACATTGCAAGGATAGTTTTATATATTAAAATTGCAATTAAAAGGCCTATAATGAAAATGAAAGGTAGCTGAAATGGCTCTGCTCAAGGCCCAGCTTTTGACTTGGCTCAGGGCCCAGGTTTATCTCTGTGTCCTCCTAATTCCTTTCTGAAGACATAATTGCGGGTTTTAGGGAAACAAAATTCTGACTTTTTATTTTTAGGGTGGTCTGTTTAGGAAATCATTGCAGTAATAGCACTGAGATACAGAACTAGAGCAGGGACAACTTTTGTCCAAGAAGTGACAGGTGCCATGCTACTTTGAAATTCAATTTTCACTATTGCATTTACTGGTTTGTTTTTTTTTTCTCTGGCACTGGACATTTACCCCTTGACCTGCGTATGGGCTCCCCAGGGTGCAAATGGGCACACTGATGGTTCCTTCCTCTGCAGGCTTTGTCACTTCAGTCTCGTTTATGTTCCAAATCATCCAGAGCAGGGACTTTAACAGCTACTTATTTCACTTCCATCAAACTACCTTCTTTGCCTTAGTTGCCAATAACTGTCCAGTTTCTCAGTCTTAATGTTTTTTAATAAACGTATTTGTTTCAATAACAGCAAAAAACCCCACTATTAATTCCTCTTCTACTTCAGAGATGAAAAGTCTTCTGAAAATAGCCACTGCTACTGTAGAAAAGTTTTTTCATAGAGTCAAGATTGATTTTTTACGTCAGCCAGGTTTGGATTTTAGATACTCATGAAACCTGACTGATTTCGTTTGGAACTGAAACCACTGGTTGATTCCCCAAGTCTGACTAAAACCCACCCTTTCCAGTGCACTGTACCCGGTGTTCTTAATTCTCAGCCCTTCTCTGGAAAAGAGCCGTGCTCTTTATCTAAGAAGAAGAGTTTGGAGGACGTCTTCCCGAGGCGGGCGTGGGGCAGTAAGACTGACTGTAAAACTGAACTGCCAAAGCTCTGATCACCTGCAGTTAATTCTGTCTTTGTTCTTATTTATGCCTAATGCAGGAATTAAGCACTTTCATCACATACTCCATTGTCTTGCCTATCTAAACCAGAGTACTCTGGCTTCGATCCGTTAAGACAATGAGTTTTGCTACTAACCAGGTTTCAAACGATGCAAGTACCAAAGCACTTTACTGGATCACGGCCAAAGTGGTCGGAACGCTGCAGTGAAAGGCCAGAGTCGTCCTTCTCTTAACAGCCTCAAACGGTGATAATCGTGCCAGCTGAAAGTCAGCATGATGGGCCATCTATATCAAGAGTGAGGCTTTTCTGAGATTCTGATTCACTTCTGAATAGAATCTCCTATTTTTTTTCGAATGGTTTTGGTGTCTGAAATAATTTACCTGATCATTTTCTTAAGTTGTTCACAGCCAACGAGCTGGATGTTTTCTGTGTTTGAGCTTTTCAGAAAATGAACACCTAAGTGCGTTACTTGGTCGGGTGGTCTTGGTTGTTGTCATGTGCTGTCCTGAGGAGGTGATTACAATCAGGAATTTGAAATCTACTTTCAGAAGATAATCTGGTTTTGTGTTTGTATAAAACTTTTTACTTCATCATTCCTCCTGTCTGAAGACACACATCAGCCAAAATGAAAAGTACACTGCAAAATTAGACAACCCATTAAAGTTGATGAATTTTCAAACCCATTTAGGTGTTTGTTGCAAAATATTGTCATTAGCAATTAGCAGCTGCCAATTTTGGTACTGTGCTGTGGGACTAGCCCAGGACTCTGATGACATATTCCCAAAAATAGAAATTAAAGAACATACATTCCATACGTGAGAAACTACTGCTGTAAGAAAACACCTGAAACTGAAAATACTGTTGAATAGCAAACACTCATTTGAAAGAAATTCACAAAGAGGTTTCCAGAACACTTTACCTAAAAACATGGTTCAGTTCCGTCAGCTCCTTTTCTTTGATTTGCAGGTCATCTTCTAATCGTTCTATGATTATAGCGTACGATTCACTAACCTTCTTCTTCCATTCATCTAACAACACCAAAAAACTTGAATCATAAAACACTTCAAAACATATGAAAAAGAGGAACTCAAATCAGAACATCCCAATAACCAAAGCACTTGATTTTAAACATGCCTTTATACTCTGCTTTGTCTACCCCTCTGTTAAAGCAGGAAAGCTTAAGATATTGAGCTGTTCTTGCTGCAACCAATATAGACACGTATCCACTGATTTCATAGACACCTAATACGCAGGAATTCTTATCAGAAATATTTTGAACTTAACCAAGAGAAAACTTAAACCATACGTTGCATTTGTTGGCTCTTATTTCCTAAGTCTTAGCATAGAGGCACGGCATAAGAAGATTGGAAGCTGAAAGGATTTTCTAAGGAAGTACCAGTTAAATCAACATAATAATCAAAGTTAATATGATCTCAGAGGAGTGCAAAAAAAAAATTAATTTGCCAGCTTTCTGTCACCTCTCACCAATGGTAGATGTGATTTGGGTTAAGCCGTTCTTCTGGTAAACCGCAAACAAATCAATACCTTCTCCTTGAGCCCACCGGCAAACTAGCAGTGAGTTATTTCCTGAAACACCGCTTGCTTCTCATAGCTGGACGTATGGTATATTGCATTTAAAAAAGCCAGCATTAATTACCAGTGCACGTTTGGGTCGGTCTAGATTTATAATTTCCCATTTGTCCAGTGTATCTTCTTTGTTTCAGCAAAGTTCTTGAAGTAATATGACTCCTTGTTCGAGCGCGGTGACAGTCCTACTGAAAAATACTTTTGATAGTCTCTGGCTAAAAATAAACCCTGTGCCAAATGGAATGTCATGCAACAATGACATGGAGCGAAACAATCTCTGCTGTTGACTGTAAAAAAAAAAAAATCATAAAGGTACCTAATTAATTTAAGCTTGCTTAAAAATCTACTGCCTATTTCAGCAGAAACATTGGCTTTCATCTGTTTAATACCCAAAAGTGGTGGAAAGTGGGTAATTTGGCCTCTTGACACCAATTTTGTAAAGAAAAGGGAATTTAAGAAGCTGTATTCTCAGCACACTTCCAGGAGCCCCAAAGAGTGCTGGAGATCCCCAGTTTGCAGAAGTTTAGGTTGGAGCTGAGGACCAATTTGTTGCCCTTTGGGGTTGTCCAGGCCTGTCTCAGGCTGCCCAGGGCAGGGCTGGAGTCCCCCTGCTCCCTGGAGGGGTTTCCAAGGCGTGGAGATGTGGTGCTGAGAGATGGGGCAGCGCTGGGACTCCATGATCTCCAGGGTCTCCTCCAACCCAAACGATTCTGTGACTCTAGGACTCTGCAGTTTGGTGTGCTTGTACATGTTGTTATGCCAGGGATGTCCCACGGAACTCGTGGGGGAGATGAGCTGTCTGTCAGGAGCTCAGTGCAGTCACTCTGTGTTCTGTGGGCGCAGACAGACCCACCACCGAGATTCACCCTCCTGACACCAGCAGGCAGACAACCCGTCGATCAGACTGCCAAGGAAGGACGTGATGCGGAGGAGCCTGGGCTGGCCACTGCTCACAGACCTGCAGCAAAGGGAGGAGGCTCCTGAGGCTGTTCTGCTGCTGCTCCTGGCTCTGGGCACAACTTCTCTGGAAAGGAACAAGGACACAATGAAGCTGCTTTGGTCATATTCCAGATAGACCACGTGCGAGACAGCTGAGGACCATAATCTGCATCAATATGTAACTAAATCCTGTGCTCAATCCTATTTCTGTTGTTTGTTCGTATTTTGTCTTGCAGCCAGTGGCATAGGAAAGGAGCAACACCACCCCACCGCCCCCCCCAACCTGGCTCGCTGGTTTCTGTATCTGTCTCTTTTCCTCCTTTTATTGTTTTTTGAAATTTACTCGGTGTACATATACTCACCTGTGTATACAAACACACAGGTATATATTTGTACATTTAAATTGTGTTGATTGACCTTGTAATTTCTTAGTTTTCTCAGGCAGAAGGCTATGTGAGTGCCACACACCCAAAACCTTCACCACGCTGCATCCCGCTGTACGCAAAGGTGCACTTCTGCGCAGCTCCCGCCGCAGCGCCGGCACCTCCGTTTATTTGCACTGATTTGCACCTAAAACCAAGGGTGTGCTTCCCAAGACTTTGAACTGCTTTGACAATATGTCCCGCGATAGCCAACCAAATATTTGCAAAAAGGCACCCACCAGCCCGGTAAGGGATCCTCCGCAGCGAGTTGCCAGGCAACTGGAGGAGCTGGGAAGGCAGCGCCCAGGCGGGGCCCTTCTCTCCCACCGCTTTGACTGACCCAGCACCGGTCGGTGTTCTCCAAGTGCTTGAGAGGCGGCCACGGTGGTGCAGCCAGAGACAAGCACTTTAGCCGCCTCTCCCAGCCGCCAGGGTCAGGGGGTCTGCCAGGACACGTTCCCGTCAGCTCACACCGCCCTCGGCAGCCCGGACCATGTCAGGAGCTCAGCAATGAGAGCATTTGGCCTTCTCACAGCAACGGAGGTCTCTGAACGTTGTCCGATCCGTGTATGCAGGAGAGCGTCGATCACAGGAGGATTTTAGCTTTTGATTGTCACAAGAGAACAGTCACCCTTTTTTTCATAGCCCATTGTCAAGGGTTAGGGCTGGACCTGCCACTAGAGCTATAATAGATGCTTCTCCCTTAAGCCCTCTGCCTTCCCAAAGCACAGAGAAAGGGAAAAAGGGAGAGAGACTGATGAGCTGGGAAAGGAAACTAAACAGCTTTAATGGAGGTAACAACAACAAAATGGAATATACACAAAGAGATACAAATCCAGTATGGAACCCAACCCCCTGATGGCAATTCCTTCACCGTCACCACTGGTGCTGTGCAGCAGGCACTGGGGAACTCCCAGACTGGACTCAGCACCAGATGGGAACTGGATTCCAGAGCTGGATTCAGAAACACACGGATCAGGATCAAAGGCAGAACGGACAGAGACCTCCTCAGACACCGGCCACTGGAGAAGAGGCTTGACCCTGGTGACCCCTCAGCTTTCCCCTGAGCAGGCCACACATGGGATGAATCCTTGGTGGCCACTTTGGGGTCCCCTGTCCTGGCCGCTCCTCCCCACAGGTGCCACCTCTGACTCCCTGCCCCCCAAGGTGGAGCACGAGATGGAGCAGAGACCTTGGTCTGCCCAGGAGCCAGGATCAGCCAGAGCCTTTCTGCCCCCCCCAGCCCTTGGCAGGGACTCTGACCGTGGAGCGTGAGCAGCGCTGGGATCAGAGACCGGCTGCGGAAATCTGCCGGGAACTCCGGAAAGTGCCGTGAGATGGGCACGGTGACGGGAGGGGAGGTGACACTCCTGTGCTGTGACCAGAACTGCCGGGGGCATCCAGCAGCTCTAAGGGCATTTAGAAGCTTAGTGGAAAATAACTTGAAGAAGTGGGATACTCCAGGTGAGGTGAGGTGAAGGGTGATACTCACAGTAGGGAGTGAAATGCCAGGAAAAGACATCTGGAACTGACAAACAGGGTTTGGCATTCCTCATGGCCTCAAGAACAAGCCTTTTCTTCCCTCCAGATCACGCAAGCTGTGACAGACTCAGGAACAGGGCAGACTCCAAAGCCCAAGAAAGGTTCTGTTCACTTTGGCATGGAAAACACATTTTAATACAACAGCTTTATAAAGTCAGAGCATTAAGTTTCCATGATGAGATAAGAGAGAATTATTTGCTTTGAGCCACAGAATCATTAAGGTTGGAAAAGACCTCCAAGATCATCAAGTCCAACCTTCTACCCAACTCCTCCACGATCCATCTACTTTATGAAAAATGTATCAAAATGAAGTCATCAGTTCCCATACCATGTTTTTATTCGCTCTTTGCAGAAGTTTTTGCGGGTGACGATCCTTTTGTACAGATGCCTGGGGAGAGCGCCGGGAGCTGCACCACAGGAGGACGGTCCGGCCAGTCAGTCAAGTCAACACAACAGCTTTGTTCACCGTGAAAGCAACTTCCAGGTGAATTCCTGAAGTGTTCACATTACCGGCTACGTGAAGCAATTGCAGAACGATTGAAACTGGGGGGGTGGAAAGCCAGACACAAATCATCAATAATTGCGGAGCCTGTTGCAGACCGTTTGCAAACAGAAGAGAAAGGAGGAACTGCCGCGATGGCCGTGTGAGGCCAGCTCTAATTAACACCTACACGAGCAGCACTAAAACGGCAAGAGTAAATTTTTTCGATGTGTCAAGTCCCCAGATGTAATGTTTACAGAATACTGAGCTGTACAAATGTATTTGATCAATTTTTTAGAAGTTTTACTGCAGTTTTGTGTTTGGAATGTGCAGCTGCTGCATCCAATCGTACAAGAGAAAAGTGAAAAATTCTCTTCCCGTTTCTGGTTTTAAACTCATTCACGGGAAGGCTTTACAGGGTTAAGTCTTTTGCAATGGTCTCTATTTCCCATTAATCAGAGCATACTCATATCTAGCATTTACTTCGAGAGGCTGTAAATTGCTCTATACGTTCCCATGTCATTCTGGTGACATTCGGATACGTCACGGAAAATGAAACGGCCATTAAAAGGAAATAGATTTTTAGGAAACTCCAGGAGCCCATGCAAGGAAGCGAGCGTGCGCAGCGGCCCTTCCCTGGCAGCAGATACAACGCAGCGCGCAGCAGAACGGTGCCGCTGTCTGTTCTCACCATCCTGCCGTGGCATTTGCACTGGGATTAATCTTCCACATGCGCAGAGAGCAGAAAATGAAGCTGTTGCATCAGAGGTTTAAGAGCGAGAAGAGGCTGGAACGGCGGAGCTCCGGCACAGACCGGCTCCCTACCCAAGTTAAGCGCATTTCCACACCGATCCCAGCGCTTGCTGGAGCTCACGTTCTGCCGTCGGTTCCCCACGTCCTCCTGGCACAGACACCTCTCAGCTGCTCATTTTTATTTCAGCTGCCTTCCCTTGTGTTCCTTTCTAAGTGCCCAATTTCTCAGATTTCAATTTCCTGCCTAAAAGGTTACTGAAATAATCCTCCTCTCTCAAGTTCCACAGCGTAATATATACAGCAATACATACGGCTAAATCTCTGTTCATTACAGCACGCTCTCAAAGCATTCAGGGAAATCATTAAGATGATGTTCATTATGAGCCCTATTATTGCACTACACAGCAAAACTAATTAAATAAAGAAAGCTGACATGAATAAAACCATTAAACACTCATCTGGGCTTTATTTGAGACTGTACCAGCCCGAGCTGGGTTGCAGGAGAGAAGGAGCCACACGAAAACTGCACCTCTGGAAAACTCAGTAAGCCTCAATCAAAATCAAACTCCAGACTTCAACAGATGCCTCCCGTTTTTAGAAGGTCTTGCCTGACCAGCATTTTCAGCATCACATCCCTTATTATTCAGAGTGGAGGAAAATCATGGGCCTGGATGGTCTTGTTTTCAGAATCTGAGCCTAGCAACCAGCAGTCCCACGATCACCATGATCCTGCCGTTCGGTTTTATTGCGCAGCCTCACACAAGTCTCTCCATTTCCTTGGGACAAGTTTATCCCAGCTGGTTGCATGAGGAAATTGTCATCTTACCTTAGCAGCAGACTGTGAAAAAGAGAGATTAGCTGAAGTTTGTAAAACGCAATAGGCATGAAATACATAGACACGTGTACATACCGCTGCCAGGTGTGACCTTAGAAAGCTTATGGAAATATTCAGGGAAAATGGACCTTGCTGTAAAGAACGGTGGTGTGTGAAGATTGACAACGGTATCGGCAATCCGGGCACCCATCTGGCAAAGGGCTGGTGGAATTTAAACATTGATGTGGAGAGCACATCCCAGAGAATACCACTGCCCGTGGGGGCGAGCAGCTCCTTCCTACTCACCCCGGCTGCAGCGGGGCTGGCGCATCAGAGCTGTCCAGGGCCGGACAGGAGGAAAGGGAATGGAAGAGGAACACTCTATGTACCGTTCCCGACATCTCGTGACCGTGGCAGGCTGACAGAGCAGCAGCAGCAGCCGCGTGCGCACCCAGGTGCCAGCCTCAGCAGCCTCAGACTGTGACCAGGATTCCCAGGAGCCCCTCCTGCCCTGGTGTTCCTGCTGGAAGGAACTGCTCCCAGGACCGCAGCAGCTGCCGCTGCATCAGGTCTGCCCCAGCACCTCCCAGGAGCCGGGGTGGAGAAGGGGATGAGGGAGCAGACACCGTGTATCTGCTGGAAGAGGTGCATCGTGGCCGCTTACAAGTAAATACATGTAAATCCTTTTCCTCTGATAAAACGTAAGAAACAAGACAACCTTACAAAATAAAAACACCCACCATCTTAAAAAAAAACCCAAACTTAAAAAAAAAAATAAAAATTACAAAATAGAAAAAAAAGAAAGAAAATGATTGATGTTTAAGAGAGGATGCCATGATTTAAAAAGTCCTTTTAATAAATTTATCTCCACTGATTTGGAACAGCACTGTAAAAAGGCATCATGAAAAGAGAGGAATGTGAAGTTCCTGCCAGATCACTGCATGGTGCTGGAGCTGATGTCCTACTCTGAAAAACTTTTAAAGCAGTTTTCACTCAAACATCTAATTAATTTGTTCTGTATCATATTCTTACTGACAGAGACCACAAAACATAATACCACACACCCCGAGAAAAGTCACCAATTAGTATTCCCAGAGATCTGAAATATGGCATTACTTTTCATCAAAAGAACAGTTTCTCTGCATTTGCTGCATTATTAATGCCATGCTACAACAACGTCGTTAATGCAGTTCCATTATTTCCACTTCGATGAAATCAGAGCAAAGATTTGTGTACTTTTTTTCTGGTGGCTTTCACAAGCAGGGAAGTAATCAGTCATCCACAACTGGAACTGGGAAATTTGTTCAAATACTGCTCGTTCTACATATCAGACTTCTCTTTTTGTCTCTGTAGACAGATTTCATCATAAATTTGCTTCCTGAACTTCAACACGTCTTCCAGGTCTTTGCGGGCGAGCATTTCCTCAACAGACAAGAGCCGAAAGCCGCTCAGTTTCAAGGCTGACCTGTGCTGCACCGAATGTACCATCTTCAGGGACATTCTAACCGATTCACTCAAAGTAGGACAAAGAGGGAAGATCCTGGCGGTCCACAGCCCCCAGCGCGCGTTTGCGCCGGAGAAGAGCTGTTCGGAGAGCGTCACGCCCCAGAGGTCCAAGCACTCTTGCAGGCTGACTCCAAAAAAGCGGAGTGAACGGATCTCAGAGAGCGACTTCACGCTCCTCTTCAAGTCGTCCTCTACGCTGAACACCATGCTTACGTACCTCGCCCGCTCCGTCGCTCTGACACTTAACGAACTCAGGAAGCAGTTGGGAGGTACGTCCGCCTTGAAATCTATGTGCGATCCGCTAACGATGCTGCTCTTCCCCACGGAGACCTCAGGCCCGATCCGGGAGTATTCGACGACGGAGCCCGGTGCGAGCACGCAGCCCGGCTCCAGCACGCTGTGAACGACGCTCGCCCATCCGCCCCATGCCGTGGCTTTCTCAGGAAAGGCGCTGAAGGCCACGGGCAGCAAGCCAAGCTCAGACTTCAGCTTGCTGTCAGAGGCAAGGTGAAACAAATACTCCTGAGTGGTCCCGATGTGATAGAACTTGGAGTTCTGCAAGACGATAACGTGAAGCGCGGTGCCTTTCAGAAGGGAGAACAGCTTCTGCCGCACCTCCACTAACTGTAGCTCCTCTTCCATGACGTCACTCGTATTTCGTGTGTAATCTGGGGAGGCTTCCGGTCCCAGGGCCTGGAGGAAGTCACCGTACGCATCTATTTCACAGCAAAGAGCGCCCGTCTCCTTGTAAAATGCCAGTAATCGCTCCGCGGTGCCGTGATCGATGTAAAATATACTGTCTGTGTACACACACTCTGAGTCGCCGTGCTCTCCGGAGGAGCCGAGCCGCGGGCGGTTCCCTCCGGCGCACACCGCGCCGCGCCGGCGCATCGTCTCAACATCTGGCTTGTGCAGGAAGCGACGGCAAGATGCATATTCGAGTCCCCCTTCGCCTGAAAAGCTGGTTGGATCCAGAACGAACACTCCGTGCGTGGTGCCGACCGCCAGATCCGAAGGGTGAGCTAAGGCGGTGAACCCCGGCTTATCGAACGCGACTGGCCCCATGTCCCCCGTGCTGTAAAGCTCTATGTCATCCGAGCACGTGATGAGAACTCCTGGCTTCATGTGGCCAGGGAAGTCGATGTACATGGCCAGCTTCAGCTCCAGCATCTGGTAAACGGGATCGCCGAGAGGCAGGGCGGTGAAGATCTTCCCCAGGGCGCTCGCGCTTGGTAACCGCTGACTGTAACCACCTGGAAGAACAAGGCATTTTTAACTGCAAAGAAACACTGCACGTGAGCAAGCAAAAACTGAGCCCGTACAGCTATTTTATAGATACACAGGCCAAAAAAAAAACAACCCAAACCAGCTTGGTTACCTATTAAGTATTCCTCCAAAAACATTAAAAAAAAAATCACTCACTCTTCACCTCTGAAAGCAGATCTGACCTCACAGCCAAAATTAAGGGTGCCTTAAATAGCTGATACTAAAACTGTGGTTGATTTCAGTACCTGCAGTTTGCTTTGGAGCTGGGATATGGACCCCTTGTCTGGAACCAAAGGAAAGGAAGCAAAGGATGCCCACTTTTCTCTTGAAGAAAGGGAGGACTCCCACACCCCGCCAGGAATTTTCAGCCAGAAATGAGTCAAATAAGCAGTAGTTTGGTTGGGGGACTTGTCATTTCCTGGTTTCTGCCTTCTCGGCAGAACTGATGCCCCTTTGGGCAGTGTCCTGACTAACAGGGTAAGGCAGCAGCACTCAGTCTGCCTGCAGCCATGAGGACCCCCAGGTCCCCCCAGAGAGGGGACTGTGCTCCTTAAATTTCAAGGCAGCAGCTTAATTCAGATACTCTCAATTACACTTCTTTCTCCACTGATCAAACAACTTCAGTGACAGCAATATCTCCTAAGTATCAATCAAAATTCAAATGATCCCATCAGACACATCTGGGATTACTTTGCTGAGGGAACTGTATTTCAGAGCTCTGACTCCTCTGCCAATGTGTTATTTTTAGAATAATGATAAAAAAAAGAAATATAGTTTTAGAGTGAAATGTAAACCAGACTTTTACCAGAATGAATTAGCAGCACAGTGAAAGAAGTCCATTTATCACCATACAGATCTTCCAAGCACCGAAGGACATGAAGCGTTGATCCTCCATTTCCTAAAGAAAAAGCGTTTTAGTATCTGCTGACAAGAGCACTGATAATAAATACTGAACCACGTGAAGCCTCCTGGGTCCTGGTGCTGCAGGGAGGTGACCAGGAACATACCATGTTCCCCCCCCACCAGCCACGCTCAGGATGGCCCCAGCACCTGGAGCATTTCAACATCTCCACAGCCTCGTAACTCAACCACAATAAGCAGCTCCAGGAGGAAACGAGCCATGTGAAACCTCGGCAATGACCAAAAGTGCTTTTGACACTTACGATATGGAAATGAGGAAAAAGGCTGGGGATATGAGGGATATTTTTATGTGCTCCTACAACTCTGAACTTAGAAAGATGGGGACAGACTTCAGAGCAGGGCCTGGTGGGACAGGACAAGGTGATGCGTTTAAACTAACAGAGGGAGATTTAGACTGGAGAGAAGGAGGAATTGTTGGCGCTGAGGGTGGTGAGAGCCTGGCCCAGGTTGCCCCGAGAGGTGGTGGCTGCCCCATCCCTGGCCCCATTGCAGGGGAGGTTGGATGGGGCTCTGAGCAACCTGCTCGAGTTGCAGATGTCCCTGCTCCCTGCAGGGGGGTTGCACCAGATGACCTTGGAAGGTCCCTTCCCACCCAAACCAGCCTGGGATTCTATGAAGTGCATTAAATTACTGTGCGAGTACAACGGGCACAGCAGCACCTTTTTTAGATGGACACCAGACTCTGCAGGGCCCGGTGGGGCAGGAGAGGCCTGTCCAGGGCCACCAAGTCCCTCCCGTAGCCCTGACCCCAGACCCGCGGAGGCGACACCGCCTCGGCCCAACGACCCGCGGGTGCGAGAACCGGCCGCGGGTGCGCACCAAGTTTGGGTCCCGGTGGATCCCCGAAGACATGGTAGCGGGTGCCGAGCGGCAGCTCCCCCCGGCTCAGCTTCGCCGCCAGCTGCTCCCGGTAGGCCCGCGCCTGCTCCGCGTCCGCCGCCGTCACCGCCACCAC
>VWZK01018610.1:0-37144 GCA_013396935.1 Baryphthengus martii | reverse complement strand
TATACAATATTTAACATTCCTTAACTCAGGATTAACATTGCAGGATACAGTAACATATAATGCAAAAAAGGCAAAATCGTTATCAAAATTAAGTAAGTATAGTGCGATACAGTAGAAAATTATGTATATTTATTTGTTTCTGTTAGGAGTTAGATTTATTAGCCTGCTATGATAGCAGACTCATCATTTGCCTTGTCAGTCCTACGAAACGAAGTGCCTTTTAATTCTGTAACCAGATATTTTCTGTCTCGTGCAGCTTCTAACATATTTCGGTTTATAACAAAATTTATTGTAGAATAGAGAGAAAGAGGATTGCTGTATGCTACAGTGAAGTCAGGGAAAAATCCAGTGCTTCAAAACAGAGTAGGTAAACTTACATGAATTGCAAATGAAACAGGATTTCATGATAGTTTGAACTTCTCTGACAAGCACATAAGAAAAATAAGCAGGAAACATATGAAGCTGAGTATCAGTAATTTTTTATTATTTTTTCAACAACTTTCTCATATTATAAAGAATTTTAATTGCTGTTGAGAACAAAGTTATTTTGATATTTTAATTTATCTCAAAACATGATGTTAGGAGTGGGGATTGATAGACTCTTTCCTGAAAAAGAGGCTGTTATCCACAATGTACTATATCCCACTCCTTCATGACAAATAGTGTTTAATACACTGTGACTATTCATTATTTTCTGCAGCAAAGCAATGTGTCTGAGAATAATTAAAATATTGTATTTGATAGACATTGTAGGATACGCAATTAACAGATCTGAATGAATATTGTTCACATTCACCATTAGCTGCTTATGTCTCCAGCGTGTAAACTAATTTCATATCAAAGTAATTTCAAGTGAATTAGGATTATATCAAAGACAGTCATCTGCTTTTTCCTTCTGCTCTGGAGATTTGCAGCAGTCTATCAACTGTTTCTGCTTATTGCAATTGGAGAGTTGACTGTTGAGTACAGACTTGAGTGCAACGATTATTCTCATAAAGATTTCAAACTCTTCTGTTTCAGCTATGGTGGGTCAAATCTCTTTCAAAACTGCAGATATGTAACTAAGAAAGCAGAGACTATGAAACCAATATTATGTAAAGAATGGACTGCCCTGTCAGCCATGATAAAACTGTGTCCTTATTTCAGATATTATACTTCAGTAGTCTACATCAGTATTCTGTTGAAGAATTTTATTATCCACTAACATGTAAGAAAATTAACACATTCTGGTCAGAAGAGTCAGATATTCTGTCTTCCAGAATAATTTAATAATTGAGATGTGATAATTAAGCATCAAACTCATGACAATACAGCATGATTACAAAATAGCCACCATTCATTTACACAAAGAAAGGAAGGGAGAAGTGATCTATGCAGTTCCAGTTCACTATGCAAGGTTTTAAAATAAAAAGGCTTGTCTTTCATGAAGTCAAACAGAATGAAATCTTAGAGTAGAAAAGATGGATTTGGATTAAATGCGTTGCCTGGAGGAGAATGAGGACAGGAGAGGTAACTGCTTCACAGGGAGACGAGCTATTTTAACTTAAAAAGAATGTTGACTTGGAAGGAACTGAGCATGAACAAACCACTAAATTAAATTAAATTTAGCCCAGAATAAAGAGCTGGTAGAGAGTTGAATTTCTTGAATAATAATGAAAAAATAGTGGAGGCAAAAAGAAATATTTTTTTTTAAATACAGCTAAATAACTATGTGACATCATCATGACAGAAAGAGTCTGAGCATGATCCAAGACCTTCTTTCAAATCCTAAAGTTGTTTTCCTCTTGAGGACTGTACAAACTATAAGAAAACATGAACAAAAGCTAGGAGATACATGATACATAGTTGATATTGTGTACTTGGCAAATCTATGTTGCAGAGTACATATTTTATGCTAATTGTCATAGGAAATTACATCACTCATACATATTTTCAACTCATGAACCAAGTTCCATCACTTTAAATAGTCTTTACATTTTAATTGATTTGAATATTGGTGTTGAGTTTCTTGAAATATTGGAGGCTTGCTGAGGTTTTCTGATTATTTGGTTTATTTTTTCTCTTATAATAGGTAAAAAATTAAAACAACAAAAGGTTAAGAAATTCGCCTCCTACCTCCTGCACTTTACTTTTCAACATATATTGGGGCGTCTTAAAGCAAACACTTGCTTAATTTGTAGAGTGGTCTTTTCAAGTGTTCATAAATGTACTAGAATGCCACTAACTTGCTGGAAACAGAGTGTTGTTTTTTGCTTGTAGAACCTCTCTGGGAGTATTTCCCAATAAGGTTATTCTGCTGAAAGGCTTCAAGAAATGCATTTTCATGTAAACTTTTGTAGCACTTGGTGACAAATTGTTGTTGCGATGATTTATTTCAATTAGTGGTATCATCATTTCTAACAGAACCTATCGTGGGGTTTTTTTGGATTCCTTCAATGTCTGCTGACTGTCTTGTCAACTCAGTGACAACGAGATAGAGACAATCCTCTGAAAGAGGTTATCCCGCATGACAGGGCTTCAGAAGTGGTAAAGTCATGACAATGACTCAGGAATACAAAACAATTTACTGGTCTTCCCTGAGAACAATCAAGAAATGGTGTCGATAAAGGTGTTTTGGAAATAGAAGGTTATTTTCTTACTGATAACTTTAAGACACAACTAAGTACCAAGTAGAAGAAAAGGAAAAGTAAGTGGAAAGAGGAGAGGATATCACCACCCTTGGATCCAGTGATGTCTCACTGGATCAATCCAGATCTTGAGTTTTCTGGTTGTGGGTGCACTCTAATAAATATTTAGCCCACCCCTCCTTGGTGCAGTCCCAGTAGTTAGCAGAAGATATTAACTGAGGGAAAAGACACCGTCTTACCTATGCAGAGAGCATAGATAAGAATATTAAATAAGACTGGCCACAAAGCTGAACCCTGTGGAATGCAGCTTGTGACTGTCTTCCAACTGGATTTAACTCCATTCACCACAACTCCCTGGGCTTGGCCATCCAACCAGTTTTTAACCCAGTGAAGAGCAGACTTGTCTGAGCCATGAGCCACCAGCTTCTCTAGCAGAATGCCATGGGATATGATGTCAAAGGCCTTACAAAATATGTTGGTTTCTGTTCCTTCAAGATGGGCAACAATGGATAAGCAGTACTTTCTCTGTTTTGAATATTAAAGAAAAAAAAAAAAGCTATCCCTTTCCAAACCTGAACAACTGAAGAGTACGAATGCAGTGGTTTTGGTTTGTTTTCACATGGATCAATATTTGAATTACTAAAATCCAGATTTGTAGGGCTTTTTTTTTTGTGTCAATGGAAATTATGGTCCAGGGACAAAGGTGGAGGAGGATAGTACCTAATGATACCCAATTCAAATTTTTCAATTTCACCCAAATTATCTGACATAATGCTAAGAAAAACATATGAACCATTAAATATGTTTTAGGATGTACATATAAAGCAGCTTTCATTACAGCAAGTTTCTGTATAATGTAATAGAAAACAGGATTCTGGAGACCAAGATCAACATCTGTATACTCTGAGCCACATTCTGTTATACATGGTCATACTGTTCTTTAGTACATTGCACTTCAAATTTTACTATCTTAAATTAGGCTTCTTTAAAAAATGGATGATAATGCCTAAGGACCAGCGTCTTCTAGCCTAAACAGTAATTTAAGTGGATTAAGGATATTTAAGTAATTTAAGATCTTAAGGAGTGGCTCTTAACCTCTTTTCAAAAATTACCTATTCTCTCAAGTTAGTTAAAAAAAAGGCTGGTTTCTCTACAAGAAAAAAGTATTACAAGTCTAGATCTGATTCTTAGCTGAGTGCAGTTAACTTTGACCACTGCCTTCTAGATTTATGACTTCTAAACGACACAATAGTACATCTTCAGAAGACAAATTAAAGGAGATCCATTCTCAAATTGTCATATCAGAAAACGCAGTCTGTACAGCAGTATTTGACAGTAAGACCAGGCAGAATCATGCAAGAGCTGATTGTTATCTATCACTTTAGCTGAAAGAGGAAACCAGCTGCATAGATAGTATAATACTTGAAAATACCTGGGTATTTCCTAATTTATATGCGGTAATGACTACCTACATCTCAGCTTATTGGTTAAACACTACTCAAATGTATCATGTAGGCATAGCGTAATTAATGTCTACTGACCATTTTGTCAAAGTCCAGCTGTCCATACATCAGTTATCTGTCTACATAAAATTATTATAGTTCAGCCCTATTGTCTGTTTTACCACCTAACTGTAAGCATATGAAAAAACAAATTTTGAGATAAACCCTACTTTCTATTCTTATCAGATCCCAAAGACCTTTGACAACTAGCTATTGAAAGAGTGGAACACAGCAACTTTCTGAAGTCTTATGAGACCTGAGGGCAATGTAATTCCATGACCCACTGAAACACTAAACATTTAGAAGTCTTAAATAACAACAAAAAAAATAAATAATTCTTTTTGAAGCCTCATACAGAAAAAAGAACATCTCAGCCCTGTCCTGAGCCAGCAGCACGTGTTATGTATCATAAAAGAGCTTTCACTTCCAGTGAATTAAAATATGAACAACTATGTACAACTTGAAATATTCTTTGTCTTTAGAGAGGGCATTATATTTGTAGATTTGCAGTTTCTCACTGCATTCCATATTAGTCAGGATTACATTGCCTTAATCTTTTATATCAAGTATACTTTTAGGCAAGAATCACGTGCTTGGGTCTCACTGACGACACCATCAACTGCACCTTGCAGAGGTGCGCAGAAATGGAATAATTTTCATTAGTGGAGAATCTAATTATTTATTTATTTACTCATGAATTATGTACTGTACCTATTGCTATACTTTATCTCATTTATATTGCTGTGTTTTTTATCATTTACTGTTTCCTGTTAGTTAATGTGAAGTTTTTTGACAAGACTGACTGAGATTTTAATCTTGAAAAAACTTAACTAAAAAAGGAATATAATAATAAATAAATATTTTTAAAGTAATTGAAAAATCAGTTATGTCTTCCAGCTAGATCTAGGCATCTAATTATATTGAAATATTATGTTTGAATAAAATTTTGTACTATTTAGTTTTATACATGCCACAAAATCACACAACGTTGTGGGTTTTTTTCTAGTTTTTTAGTAATGCTGTGATCTCTAATTATTTGCTTAACATTAAAAATACTTGAATCATGGTTTATTAAAATTATCAAAGTCAATATTACCTTACCAGCTTTATTTTTAGTCAAAAACATCACAAAATTGAACATAGATGCCGATAATCAATTCAAGCATTACTTAGGCAAATGGTGCTCTAACTGATCACTCCCATATACTTTGGTTTCTAAGCAGACATAGCTCCTGAAGCTTCACTTCTTTCAAACATATGTGCCAGAGAGTTGCTAATTCTCACATGTGTCTACAGTAACCTGAATATAATATCCAAGTATTTATTATCAAATTGCTCTTCAAATCCAGGAGCAACATATGCACGTTTTCTTGTTTCTGATTTTGCATTTAACAACATTAAAGTTTCAGTTGCTTCCAGTGCATCGTTTTCCTTCATTACATTTCTCTTCGAGTTTTATATCTTTTTAAGGTATACCACTTTGGTATAGTGCACTGTACTGCTTTACTCAGAGGATAAAATTGACCTGGTTCACATAGTGAGATTTAAAAGAAGTTCTGAATGCAAATCCCAAATAAAGGATAACGTCCAGCTCCCCACAGTAGTAAACTGTCAATCCTCACTATTCTCCTCAGCAGGTTCTTTTCTGTGGTTCTCATTCAGAGGAACCAGGCACTGCCTGCACACTCAGCAGGGTGTCTGGGCACCCGAGGCAGGATTTCAGTAGGCAGAAAAATGACTTGAAGTTAACAACTGCAAAGCTCAAGTCTGCTTTCATGATCTAAATCTCATTCTTTGTTTGGCCTACATGGACTCTCTGAGTGTTCAGGAATCTGACATTAAAGGTATTCTTTCTCTCATTATTTTTCTAAGTTAAATGTCATCAGGTGACAATCTCTATTTTATTGATGTCTTAAAATTTCACAGTTAAAAATGTAGAAGTGTTTTTTCCACCTTACACAATATATTTTGTAAGCCGTTTCTTACAAAAAACTTGAGTGTGGGGGTCATTGTGTTAGGAGGTTAGCTGTCTGCATACACAGCTGACTCCAAATAATTGAAATTATTTTAGCCATAATAAAAGCTATAACCATATATGCATAGATCAAATATACCACTGCCAATAAAGGGAGATTTGATACATACAATTTCAGTTTTTTTTTCATTTTATTGTAAAGATATAATGAAAGAATAATAATTTAGAACAGACTTGCTTGCTTCATTTGCTTTCTTCGATATCACCTTTCCTTAGTTTATTTTAGTTTTGTGGCATATTTCAGAAACTGAGGTATAATATAATTCAAGGACAGTATAATTTCCAGTTCTTCTTTTAATATTTGTCTTGTCTTTTTTTTCTTTTTTTTCTTTTTTTCATTTTACTTTCTATAATTATGTACAAAAATACTTTTAGCTCCTATTTTCTATAATAAATTGAACATTATTCACTTCTTTTTTTTTGCTATTAGAAAGACTCTAATAATAAGAGTTCCTCTTTAAATTTGCAATATAGGTTGGTAAAAGCATAAATTCTATGCCATTCTGTATTGATAATTTTATGTTAGGATACAGAAATTCCATTCCAACCAACAGAACTAGTAGTTGCAGCTTCCATGCCATTTGAGGTTCATTGAATTCAATATGGTGAATTTTATTTTTCCTTTAACAGACATGTATAATACTTATCTTTGATTTCGCTCCATTGTTAAATGTGGTGGGTTGACCCTGGCTAGATGCCAGGTGCTCACCAAAGTCACTTTATCACTTTGCCTCCTCAAGTGGACAGGGGAGAGAAAATATGACAAAAGACGCATAGGTCTCGATAAGGACAGGGAGCTCACTCAGCAGTTACTGTTGCAGGCAAAACAGACTCAACTCGGGGAAATTAGTTTAATTTATTACCATTCAGATCAGAGTAAGGTAATGAGAAATAAAAACTAAATCTTAGAACACCTTTCTCCCATCCTTCTCTTCTTCCTAGGCTCAAGTTGACGTGTCTTTTTCTCTACCTCCTCTCCCCAAGTAGTGCAAGGGGATGGGAAATGGGGGTTGCGGTCAATTCATCACATGTAGTCTCTGCCACATCTTCCACTTCAGTGGGAGGACTCTTCACATACTTCCCCTGCTTCAGCATGGGGTCCCCTCCCACAGAAGACAGCCCCTCATGAACTTCTCCAACATGAGTCCTTTCCATGGATTGCACATCTTCACAGACTGCTTCAGTGTGAGTCCTTCCTACTTGATGTAGTCCTTCAGGAACAAACTGCTCCATTGTGAGTTGTTGCAAGTGCTGGTGAAGCCTAACAAAACTTCACCCAATTTCACTGAAAATCTGTGGCCAGCCTGCAGCAATGTACACCAGCTGATATAGAGCTGTATCAATTCATCTTCTCAGAGAGTATTTTAGCTACATACCATTGACTCTCGTCCTGAGGACTGTCTAGAAAATTACTATCAAGCTAGAAAGGCTAGGAAGTTTAAGGAGCCCAATGACATGAGAGCATGGAAACTTTGTGTCTGAACTCTGGCACCAGTAGCAGTATCACGGAATAATATTTTTTATTAGGATTTTTTTTCAATAATTTTTGCCTGCAGAAAAAAAAAAAGTGAAGTTAATACAAGCCATACTGTGTAGAGATTATTTCTGAACAAGATAGTGCATGTACCAAAACAAGAGTAATAGGATGACTAGTGTGATGTTCTGCTGTGAAGAATTGATCCTACAGACTGTATAACATTACCTTGGCAAGGCTATACTGCTTCTGGAACATGAATCGTCTCATTAAATGCAGCAGATAACATTAACTGTGCCATATGCCTAGAAGCTACATTAATACTAGCAAGCAACATGAACAGTGCCCTTCTTCTGTTTCTGAGAGCATCACATTTGTGTCAGTAGGACCAAGCTCTCCTCCTCAAAGCAAGGTGGTCTATGGCAGATGATCTCCAAACAGCGTGATCCCAAACACCTCCAAGGCGTTGCCCAGGGGAATGCCAGCAGTGTAGGTTAAGAGTGTAACAGGGACTGAGCTAAAGGTAAAGTGACTTAGGTATATGCAGGCTAGTGTTTAAATCTGTACCCTGGCACTATTAGTTCACTAGTATGAACATACATGTGCATCTTCTCATACTATTAACAAGCCTGTGTTGCACCAAGCTTTCAGCCTCAAAAAAACCCCTGGTGCTCACAATTTATAAGCTAACGTGTGGTACTTGAGCATATTCCCAGGATGGGATCTAATTATTTAATTGTTGTAAAGTTGTTCCCCCCCCCTATTTTTTTTGTTATTATTATTAATTACTAGCCCTTTGAATTCACTGGCTAACACAGTATTGTTCTAAGTTTTATTTGAATATTTATTCGGTGTTTTTACATGAATATGCTTCTGTATTCTAGTTATTCTTTTGCCTGTCAGCTCACCAGTTCTTTAATCAATTTTTAATAATGATAAGGATATATTTATATATTGTAGCACACTATTTTTTTGTGTCCATATTATATTTGTATAAGGATATATTTTCAGAGAATGCTTTTTAGAAAAAAAGGTATTTAATACAGTATGTTTATTCGCCAATTTTCTTTCAGATATTAATTTTCCTTTCCATGATTCTGCTTGTCTTCCATTTTGTGCTTATTCTCATATTCCTGTCTTCCTTCTCAAATTCTTGCTGTCCTTTTTATATTCAGTTAGCTTTGGAACTGCATCTTTTTTTTTTTGATTGAAGCCTTTTTTTATTTTTATCTGTATTACTGCTCCTCATTACATGTGTGATGTTTAATCATTATTTTTATGTGCTATTAAACATAGAAGAAAGTGAACAGCTTGTGATTTTTTTAAGCTACTGAATTTATTTTTTAAAGAGTTAAAGTAAAAAGCAAAACATTTTCTCTAAGTTTGGTCTTTCTAAACCAGTGTCTGAAGGCCAGTGGGATCAAGACAGTGCTTTGATTGATCAGTGTGCAACAAATCTAATCAGCCTGTCTCTGTTGGCTAAATTACTGAGTTTTGTTACTCAAAGGGAACATCAACGAAAATTGCAGCAATGTTTCTAACAGTTGGAAGCTAAAAAATGAGATTATGCTAAAGAAAGAGCTGTTATGCACACCAGGAATGAAAATCGAAATGCCTCCTTTGCTTTATTCCGTACAATAAATTTGAAATTATGACCAAATATAATTCTGCTTAGGCTGAGCTTTCTTTTTTGGTTGCAGCTATGCAGGATAGGAATACTGGACAATTACTAAGGCAGATAGTGAGTTGTAAAAAAATAATTTGTTATATTTTACTTTATTAGACATCAATATTGAACCCTCTTATTTATTGGAAGTTAGTGACATCTGTAAATACATTTTCTGGCTTCTTTCACAGCAAGGGGAAAGAAGAGTGAGGAAACTGAGTATGCACTCTACTTACTTTCCCATAAAGGTGATCAAGAAATAGACAGAATAGGAGTGCAGAGTTGTGATCATGTATCATGGAACTGTTATTACATTCAAGAAAAACTTTGCAACCAGAAGGGAAGGTGAACTATAACATTCAAGTTTCTGTGAATGTCTCAGTGTTACTGCCTCATGTGCAGGGCTTATAGACACAATCACTGTATATCATCAAATCTTTGCTTAGCTCATATTGATGATAAACGTAGCCTCCCAGCCAGCTCAAATGAAAAAAATTATACACATGCAAAATATAGTAGCCCACTGCATAGAGCTCCAAAACAGTATGAAAAATCCCCACCACATGGAGTTCTGTGGGTGATAATGACAATGATATCTCCTTCTGACAGCACTTGTGAGGGCATTTTTCTGTCATCCACAGACGGAATTAGGGCTACTAGATGGTCTGATAAAACTCATCAAGATCTTGGTTTATGATTATTTTTTCCAAATAGGTTATAAAGGCCTGTATTATAATTGTTGACTCTCTTGAAAGTCTTAGTTGCACAGCTTTACATTATTTCTCTGATAGCTGTTGGTTTCACTCCTGAAGCTTGTTAAGGAAATTGTTAAACAGAGAATATTCTGTAGAGAAAAAAACATTGTGTTTTTTTTTTTGGTTTTTTTTTTATTTATTTTATCTTTATTCTTGATATTATTTCAGTTTAGTTAAATTAACATGCATCTAGATAAGCATAGAAAGAAAGACCTGGTATTTCTCACATGTAAGTTTGAATACTCTCCACTACTACTCTATACAATTTTATTTCATGTTCTTACTATCTAATTAAAGATATTCTTGCCAGGAATGTTATCTCTATGTGTCATAAGTTAGTTTCTAACAAAATGGAAGAATATGAGCTGACAATTTTTAAAATGCATGGAAGAATACTCTCCAGAGTGCTAAAGCCAAAGAAATGATATATTTTTATGTGGGACAGTTCAGCATCTTAGGAGGTGACTTCAGGAAATAAAATTTCAGTTTCTGTGGTCTACAAGTAATAGTAAATAGTAGTGTACAGAGCTTGTGCTTATATAGAATTAAATTAGCTTTGCCCAGTCTCATGGAAAATTTACATCCCACTTAAGCACTTAACAAGGTCAATGTCACCTGAAATATTCATGAAGCCTGGAAATGTATTTCTATTATTCATTTTAAATGTTTCACTAAAGGTTAGAGACACCAATGTGCCATAAATCAAACACACATTTAACAGGTTTTTTTCAGTAATATGTAATTAGTGTAAGAAATTATTGTTTCGAGGAGGTGGTTTTTATTATTTGCGTTAGGCAAATACTGTGAAAAGAACTTTTAAAATGTCAGGAAATGAAACTACCAAGATAGCCACCATGTTGAAAAGTTCTTGGAAATGCAGTTTCTGTGGGGTTTCTTTGTATGTTTTTGAAAGAGCTATTCTCTGCAAACCCTGAATATCAATGAGAATGTCATGCTGGTTTTGTCTGCATAGGGTTAGTTTTCTTCATAGTAGCTTGTATGGTGCTGGTTTTGATTTGTGCTGGAAACAGTGTTGATAACACAGGGATGTTTTAGCTGTTGCTGAGCTGTGCTAACACAGCATCCAGACCTTTTCTGCTTCTCACACCACTCCACCGGTGAGTAGGCTGGGAGTGTACCAGAAGCTGGGAGAGGACACAGCTGGGAGAGGTGACCCCAGCTGACCAAAGAGATATCCTAAACCTCATAATGTCATGCACAGCATATAAATCTGGGGGAAGAAGGAATGAGGGGACATTTTGAGTGGTGACGTTTGTCTTCTCAAGTTCCCATTATGCATGATGGAGCCCGGCTGCCCTGGAGATGGCTGAACACTTGTCTGATGATGGGAAGTAGTGAATGAATTCATTATTTTGTGTTGTTTGCATGCGCAGCTTCTGCTTTACTTATTAAACTGCCTTTATCTCAATCCTTGGGTTTTCTCACTCTTACCCTTCCAATTCTCTCTCGCATCCCACTACAGGGCAGGCGGAAGCGGCAGGGAGAGTGAGTGAGCATCTGTAAGTGGCCTAGTTGCTGTAAACTATGTCAACATCAAATCAGATGACACACAGATAAACTTTTACCATCTAACCAAATCCAGAATGAATAAGAAGGATTATTTGCAATATTAGTCCTCTTTCTGGTTATTTGAAAAAGTTTGAATTAAAATGCTCTTTGTGCTTTTGCTATATTATACTGATAAAGTATTGTGCCTAACCTAAGTTCTTCAATGTATTCAGAAAGTCTCATTTTTCAAGACAGTTTTCTTTGATACATTTAAGTTAAAAGCTCACAAAATTTTAGATATGTAGCCACTAATTTACTATCTCTAACCTTAAAATATTTTTTTTTTTTTAGTATTTGCACCATCCAAAATGTATGTACAGCTATCAATATATTAAAAGGTGTCGTACAACTTTGTAGCATGAAGAGGTTTTAGAATCATTCGGTAACTGCCTATATTAGAGATTCTTGAGTACAATGGAAACTGTAAAACAAGAGACAACATGGATTACATTTTTTGTAGGATACATATTGACAATAAATATGCAAAAGGAATTAGAATGTAGATTGTAAGACATCTTTCAGTAACTTCTTGTCAATGAATCTTAAGTAAAAATAAATGCAGTAAAAATGATTAAACTCAAATTCAATAATTAAAATACTCAAAGCAAAACATTAGATTCTTCCAATTTAATTTTTGCTTTAGGCTTTGATTTCTTCAATATATTTTTCACTTACCACTGCACTTTAAAATGAAGACTTTCTTTCTCATTCTTCAAATACTTGGAAGATCACAATTTTACTCTTTTGTATAGTAAGTTATAAGTTTTGTGAATTTTCACACATGTAATGTATGTATATCGTGCTTTCCATTTGGTAAAAGGAGGTGGTTCAGGAGCAGAGAGGAATGCTACCTCATTTCTATGTGCTGGCTGCTACGCATAGCTCCCATGAAGCCTTCTTAAAAGAAGGAAGACTTCCTCTATAGTAACTGAACAAACCAGTGGGAAAAAAACTTGAGTTCAGAGTGGAGAAAGAGGAGAGAGAAAATGATAAGCAGTGAAAATGAAAAATGAAGTTACAGTCCCAGAAAGGAGCAGGAGAATGGAAAGGAGGAAGAATTAGAAATGAGTATGACATGTAAACCCCTGCCAAGCAGGAAAAAAATGCTTTTGGGAAGTACACAAGAGACCAAATGGCATTTATTGCCACTCAGAATCTGTGGAGTGGCAGAAGAGTAGAAAGAAGGAAAACTTTTATACAGTAGCAGGGAAGAATTCACTTACAGACCCTTTATTGTGTCAAGAGTTAGGACTGGGCTGCCCACTAGACAAATGACAGATGCTCTCTATTAACCTCTCTCCCTTCCCAAAGGGGAAGGGAAGAGAAATAAGGAAAACAGGTTTATGGATTGGCCAAGAAAACTGAAACAGCTTTAATAAAAATAGTAACAATAAAATGAAATATATGCAAATATATAAAAAACCCAATATCAAACACAACCCCTCAATGGCAATTATGATACTGTCACCACTGACACTCTGGGGCAGGCACTGGGGAAGTCCCAGACTAGACTCAGCAGCAGACTGGAACCAGATTCAAGTGCTGGATTCTGGAATTTTATTCAGGAGCGCACAAATCGTGATTGAAGGCAGAATGACATAATGAATAAAGTCCACCTTGGACATTGGACATTGAAAAAGAGAGCTTGACCCTTGTGATTCCTCAGCGCTATACTGAATATGATATATATGGGATAGAAAACCTCATTGATTAGTTTAACCTCATTTTATTAGACCTGTCCTGTCTACTCCTCCTTGCAGGTGTGGCCTTCTGCTTTCAGCACCTCAAATATGGAACACAAGTTTTAGCTGTGACCTTGGTCTTCATGTAAGCAAGTACAAACAAGAGCCTTTCTACACACAAATCCTTAGTAGTAACCATAAACATCAAATATTATCACTTCTAGAAGCAGACACTGTCTGCAAAAATAGGCTGTTAACTTCGGAAGAGAGCTTAACCATTGTGTTCCCTCAGCTTTATACTGAATATAACATATAAAGAATGGAATATCTTGTTGGTCAATTTAAGGTCACTGGTATGACCTCCTACTTTGCAGCACTCCAATATGGTACACAAGATTTAGCAGTGACATGTGATCTGCACAGGAATAAGTATAAGCAACAGCATTTCTGCATAAGAATCCTTGATAGTAACTCTAAACATCAAATGTTATCACCGCTAGAAGCAGACAGTGTCTGAAAAAATAGACCTTTAGCTTCAGAAAGTGCAGTTAGTTAGAAAAGCTTGAACTGAAAAGTAAAAACACTGAAGAGAATTAGTTCTGTTCTAACTCCAACAGGATATGTTGTTATTCTGCTTAATTCAAAGGAATTGATTTAATTCTATTTATAAACATTTATAATTTAATATCTGTTTCACAAATATCTAACTTCAGAAATTTAAAACCCTCTCTAGTATTTTTGAGGTGTTGAAGTAGTAAGGCAGACTGTTTCACGTCACAAGATCTAGTAGACCTGAATGTCTATGTAGTATGCACTGAATTAAAATTCGCATAGTAAAATTCTGATTATCATGAACAGCATTTGTTTAACATGGTATAGAATTAGAAAATAAGCAACATAATGTTTTATTAGCTTAATTTTTAAAATTCAAACAATTTTATTCTGAGCTGAGTAACTATTTTGGAACTTATTAACTACTTTACTTAAAGAAAGGTAGCAAAAATACAATCTATTAGTGCTGTGATGTAATGGTATAGCAGCCACTCTGATATTTTTGTTGTTTTTTGGTTTCTGTTCATAATGTGACACTTGATCTAAAAATTGGAATTAATTGTGGCAATCAAACTGGTCCACAGTTTTAATGAATGCCAGTTCATAAGACATTTGCATGATTAAAAAAGATAATTCTTTTAAACAAAAATTGCTTTAAAACTTAAAGAAGTTGAACATTTCTTCTTTGGGGTCACTGGAGAGCCTTAAATTATTTTTTCACTCATCATCAGCAGATAATAAAGTTGAGCGATGGAAATTTGTTGCACTGTTTACAGATTAATGTTTAAAATATCTCAGAAAATGGCCTTTTACTGAAACAGTCTCACTTTACTGTTTCATCATTCAGAAACTCATGCAGTTATACGAGATAGCATAGCAAACTGGCTCATTCATATCACTCACAAACTTTCACTGACATTAAACAAATTCTTGACCTTTTTGATTTGTTAAACCATTTCCATTTCACATAGTTCTTTTATTAAAAAATTGAGTTCGAAATATATTGTTGGGGGGAAAAAAAACCAAAACAATACCTCCCTCCTCTCCCCCCTGAATACCCAGCCAAACAAAAATATAACCCAAAACCTATAAGAGGGGCTATATCTGAGAAAAATGCAAATGATTCACCAAATGGTGAATCAAACACCAATTGATAAAGAAATAAACAGACAATGAAAACAGCTCTAGCGAGCTTCTCCCAATGTCACTAATTATCAACACATAACTCATTCAGGATAGGTAAAAATAAAGCTGCAGCATTGAAAAAAAAAAAAAAAAAAAGAGAAAAAAAAAGAAAATTAAATACCATACCTGGCAGCATAACTTGTGATATGCTAAGAATTTAGTAGCCCGTGTTGTGAATATTTTAATTTAAATTTAGAATAATGGATGATTGTTACTATGCATTGCAGAAGATGGCTCATGTCAGCCATAATGTATAAAATGTGTCTCTGGGCCAGTTTTGACAAAACTAGATTTGAAATGATAGATTTTGGTCTTGGGTATTTCCTTATGCTCTTCTCACAGCTGTAAAAGGTTAAACAGATGACAGGATGTGATGCTTTTAATTTCTGCTGCTTTTTTGTGAGTGTATGATGCCACATATAGTAAATCAAGATGGCTTTAACATATTCTGTGAAACTCAGGATTACCAAGGTTTACTTCATTGAAGTCATCTTGCTCTGCTGGAAGTAAAGCCTTCTGACAACTGTCTGTTTCTATGAAGCTAATGGCCAAAGTCGCTTTCTTTTTTTCCAGTTTATCGTCACTGTTTTTTGTTGAAAGCCATGCGGTTTGTCAGAATAATAGGAGGCAGAAGGCCCTTGACGATCCAGTGCTGCTGATAGTAAACTGATTTGATAAATACGATTACCTGGGGAAACCTCAAACACCTGCAGCTCCAGATGTTTCCTCTCAGAAACATGTGTATTATGACGAAATTGCTCAGTTATGGGACAATATATCAAAGACATATTGAAGCCTTTTGCTTTTTGTGGTTGTCATTTTGACCTCTAGTTTTATCATGGAACTTCAGTAGTGTGAGATTTAGCAATTTTTTGTAATTTGGGTTTCTGTACTATACCTATTTATTTCTTAAAGACCACTAGATGGGAGGAGACAGCTGCCATTTTCTGAGGCAGAGTTGATTCCCTGTATTGCACAGAATCGTATTTTGCACTGATATGAAGTGAGTCTGAGAACAAGATGTAATCTGGATGCACGGGGAAAAAAAAAACAGACTAATCCTGTTGCTCTTTTACAGTCAGTGAGGAAACATTAGGCATTTGAACTAAATGACAATCTGACCCAAAAGCCAAAGTATATCAGACAGATGGTTTCCTTTGAAGAAAGTTAAAAGTTTTTACTGAAGGTTTCAAAATAAACATTTTTCGATTAGCAGTTTCATGGAGAAAAACTGTTTTCAATTGTTGATTAAAAAATTCTGTGCAAATATTATGATAGCATTTTTTTTTTATTTGATTAACAGAATTTCTAGGAGGAAAATTATCAAAATAGATTGTCAAGATATACTAACTTAATCTGAGAGACTTAATTATCTCTGTATTTCCCTTTCTTACTGTAAAGCTTCTGCTAGATTTAATCTTCTAGAGGATGCAGTGGCAGCATTTTTTTTTTTTTCTCCAAGTGTTGCACATATATACAATAGAATCTGCAAACTTGCTTAATTGAGTCTTCCAGAAATGCTTTGTTTCTTGTTTAACTGAGTACATCTCTACAGCTGTAAATTGCCACATAGATTTTGAAGGAAGATATTTCACAAGAAATTCCAATGACATCAAGATGGAATTTTTAGTGTGTTTAATTAATATTATTTGAAATTAAATGCTCTGACAATATATGATTATTTTTTTCTGGAATATACAGAAAATATTTTTTTTTTCCATCATAACAACTAAACCAAATTTTTAGATTATGCACATTTTCAATTTTCATATATGGTCTAAAGAAATTAAATTCTTTTGTCCAAATAGCTATCAATGTGCTGACCTCCACACATTATAAGTATGTTCTACAATGCCTGAAACACACTGAAAGTTATCCAAAGAATTGGTACAACTCAATTGATTTTCAGGGGAAAAAAATATCCTCTGACATACGTCACTTTTTTAAAGCTTGAACTGAGACTGAAAATATGTACTATCTACTACCCAGGAATTCTTTGTGTTTGTCACCCAGATTCTGTCTCTTTACAAGAATCTAAGGACAGTTAATCAAAGATTACAAGAAATACAGTTATATAAGAATTTTGAGCAGTATAATTATGATAAAAATGATCAAAGAAAATGTAGTACATATTAAACTATATTTTCAATAGTCTGAAATTTGCAACAAGTATGGATATTCTGCAGAAAAGATAAGATTTACCTAAAAGGTAACACGAGCAAGAACTTAATTTGGCTACATGGGAGATGATGACCACTCTCTAACCTGCAGCAAATAATCAGTTGCCTAATGCAGAAATATAATAAATCCACTGGCAAAGACTGGTGAGATGAAAATGAGTAGTGTCAAAGAAATGACAAATTTAAAGAAAATGATGAAGTGGAGAATATATTCTCCATTGAGAGAAAATAATTCTTCTGATATATCAAACCATTTTATTAGTTTGATGAAAGTGCAAAGTAATTGTTCTAATGATACTGAGTGTTACATGAGGTTGCTTTAAAAACTGCACAGCATTGTCATTTTCTTCTTTTCTAAGAGTATTTTAAGTCTATTTATCTTCCAATAATCATGATTATTTTAAATTAGTTTAATATTTTAAATAAAAATTTCTCTGCAGTTTTTGCATCTAGTTGTACCCTGATGTTTACAAAAGAACATGGAGTGAAACCGACAAGAGAGACTTTACAAAGTAAGCATGATGACGTTAATTAGACAGGTTCCATTGTAAGAAATGGAACAATTTATCAAAATTATTTTTTGCTTTAATCATAAAGAGCACTATTATCACTATTATAAACATATAGAGGGATTATATCTTCTAATTTTCAATTTGACTAATTTTTTTTGTTAACTTACTGTCATAAAGGAGTGAGTTTGAATAGAGTGAAACATCTGGATTAGGTACACAGGGAAAGCATTAGCTTTGTGAGAGAACTTTACAGGAAACAAATTAGAGATGACTATGTTCCAATATCTATCTGAATTATTATAACAGAAAAACTTAGAATAGAAATTTCAAATGCATCTATTTCTAAGAGTTCTCTTGTCTGAGATATGTACTAAATAGAAGATTGTCTTATTCTCTCACAGTGATATCCTTTGTGTGAGAGTCTTAAACTATATTTCATTTGCATGATCTGATTTCTTTACATTTGGAGTTAGGTCTATTTTGAAACAAATGTACAGAGGAAGCAAAACTTAAACTCAAAGTCCATCTTCTTCTTATAGAAGATAAGAAGAACTTCTTATAAATCCGGACAACAGTTCTGTTTCACACAATTTATTCTGATAGATCCCTCCAGTTTTGTTAGCTCATATAGCCGTTTAATGTCGTCACTATTCTTGAAGCCTTAGAAACCAACACTGTTGTTGTTGTTGTTATAGATCATCCAGAATATAAAAATCAAGGTAGATCTTTTAATTCAAACTAAGATAGATAAGGAAGGAAATATTTAAAGTTTCAGCATTTTTAAAGGCCTATGAAGGCCGAATGTGAATATTGTAACAGGCTTTTTATAGATTCTTTGAAATGCAGAAAAAAGTAAAGCCATAAACTTTATATTCTCACATCTATAAAAAAATAAAAAATAAAAAATCAATGCATGCTTAATATATACTTAAATAAAGGGGGTTTTATTTTGTCAACACTATATGTTAAGCGCTAAAATGTGGCTACTAATTTTAATCTGTGATGAGTTTTGTACATTGGTCAAATGGCATTTGAATATTTCATGAAACAAAATATATGATTCTTATTCCTCTTATTCTCACTACTAAATTACTAGCTTGTTTCCTAATGCTGCATTGAAGTAGAGGCACACACAATAAATGAAAAGCATGAGACCTGGAATGATACTACTTCTGAAACTTTTTAATGGGTATTCATAATTTGTACAAGCAGAGGTAGATATTTTTTGTGTCAGACTTTACATCATGCACCCAAACCTAATAAACACTACCCTGCCATTTATAAAGAAATTCAACTTCAGAGATAGCAGATATCACTGTTACATATCTCTGTTTATTTGTATTTCAGAATCAAATAATCTAAATTGAGCAGAATAACTCAGGTCCCAAAGCACATCTAAGCTGTCTGATAAAGGACTACTATTTGAAAAGCAGAAAACATAACTAGACCTCTGGAGAGTCTATGCACATCAAACACGGGTATGTAAATGTTACTTCCCGCTGAATATATGATTATTCTCTGTTAGAAGAGGGTAGGATTTAACAACACAGTGGTTCTGTACAAACTTCATTTCCATTGAAAGAGGTACATCCTCTCTCCAAACACAAGTTTTTGAAGGCTGTGTAAATGTTTGAAATTTGAAAATAAAGGATATAAGTGAACAGCTATTACTAGTAAACTGGGAAACCATATAGTGATAACACTATACTGAGATGTACTTTTTAAGTAGAAGTCATGAACCATAAAGATTTTCATAATGCAGAGCATAACAATACAACTGATATTGTTATCTTCCCTGCTGCAAGCAAGCTAGACCTCTTTGTAGCATGAATCCCTTTTTGTTATTATAGCAGCTTTGAACACACTAAGATGCCTTTGAGGTCAACAGTTCTGTGAAAAGAAAGCTAAAAAATAGTGTAAATTAAGTAACAGAAAAAGAAGCTGAGTGCTGTCTTTTCAGATGCAGAAGGAATTATTTGAATAATGAAACAGAACTTGCTACCCCAAACAACTCAATGCACGATACATTCCACATAAGAAACAAACCAAATTTTAGAAAATTCTGAGCACGCACTGAACAATATGATCTTAGGTCAGACATTAATGAAGAGTGGCATGAATCAACTGCCTATGATGCAATCAACCATAGTTCTATGTAGTCAGTGCATCAAGTTCTTGTGAGAATTACAGTAGTATTCATTGAACTTGTATGGGTATGAAACACAATTTATTCTGAGAAAATGATCATGAAATACTTCCTCTTCTTTGACTGGAACCAAATGTAGGACACCGGATTTTGTGACAGGTCATATGTAGTATAAATAACACAAATAGTGAACAATTTGAGAAGTAAGCATTATCTTGGATTTCTTAGGTTTGTATTATCTTGTTAGACTGCTGTTTCAGGCTAAAAATCTGTGAAAATTTTAGAAAATTTAGGAAAATTATTATTTTTTTTTTCTGAACAATTAATTCAATAGAGTGTTAAACACAGAAACGTGTCTGTTATCCATGATTTAATAAGATATTTTTGATACGTCCTAACCAAAAATATTTGAGTGACTTCTCTGTGACTTAATCATCAATCTAGGGTTGATTATGAAGGACTGGAACTATATAAAAATGATTACAGTTAAATTTCTCTTTGAAACCAAACTTTTTCTTTTCAGAAGTTCAAAAAAGTACTCCTCTTGTATCACTTAAACATTTCTGTTCTTATTTTTGCATTGTGATTTGTACAAGAGGATTCTGCCTTGCTTAGAGATTCTCAGTACTGTGACCATAACGGTAAGCTACCTTTACTCCTGCTGACTAATAACTACAGTGTGGTTTATTTTTGAGAAATAAGGGAAGAAAATCAGTGGTAGTTGTATGTGATTCTTCACTGCCAAATTATCTCAGGATTAAATTCTTAATTTTTTAAAAATACTTTGTAATATTTTTTCTTCTGAAAATCACAACATAAAACATAATTTTACTTAATATTAAGAAGTATCACCTTGACAATGCAGGAACACTTTAGAAAAGTGAGAGGAATCATTAAAATTGTAAAGCTAAAACACAGTATGCTGTCATTCAAGTAAAGTGGTCATGGTTCAGCACAAGTTGATTCCCTTAGAGAGACAATTGGGTTGCAGCACACTAAGGTCACTTTATTTTGAAATAATAATATACATATAGGGGCACTAATGTACTTATTCTCCCAACTTGAGCCAAGTAGTCTTAAGTTCCATGAAATTTTCCATGTAGACCCATCTAAAGAGATTTACAGAAAAGCTTTAAGAGCTATTGTGAGCATCATAGAAATATAGAAATGCGATCCAGTGCTTTCTTTAATTTTTTCATTAAATCCAAGTAGGATATGCATGCTATTTCCTACCATTATAGATATTTACACTTCAGTGTTTATAGCTAATTCACATGTTACTTTATTTGTTAAACTTCCCAGCAAATGCACCCAACATTGGCACTTGCATAGTACCATACATATAATTTCTACAAGCCCCATAGTTCATTATTATTTTAGTTTAAAGAAGCCAAGTGCATTACCATGTTGTTACTGGTAATTCCAAAATGAATTATGTAAAAGGTAAAAATGTATAGGATGAGCAAAGATCTTGTTAGTATTAAGACAGAGCAGATAACAGAAGATCCTATGGCAAATGAAATGGTGCAAGTTATTTGAATGACATCTACATTTTGGGGTCTTACTTTTGTGGAAACACGTGGTGAAATTTGTTGGCCATGTACAGAGGTCTAGTACCATCTCAGATTCTGTTCAATGTACAGTAGATTCGAATGAGACTGTAGATAGGAAATATGACCTGTGGGATTCCCGCACCCTTTAGTAGCTGTAGATGGAACAGACAAGGTACTCAAACATGTTACAAATACCCTATATGCAGTCATTCAATCAAATAGAATCACATCTCTCAATTCAATCAAGAGTTAATAAACTAGTGTTTCAATCTGTCTATAGAAAAAAAAAACTGATTTGATTTTCTGAGTGCTCATTACAATTTCTTGTTCTATTGGAAAGTCATGAAAAAAAAATTCTTGCTTTATGAAGAACTTTAACTCATTAAATCTTCTGTTTCTTTTGTCTTTCTTTTCTGAGTCAGCCTTTGACTTGGATATGTTCCCAGAGGGGAAAATAAGGAACATTAGAAATGACATCACAAGTCATTGTGTCAACTTGACTTGACTTCGGGTGGTTTGTTTCTCCTAGTAATTGGAGGTCTTGACGGTCAGCACATGATAAAGTCAGGTACGAGGAATCACATTGTTATTATGATTGAAGTATATATTGCAATTGCTGTATTTTGCTAAATGTCACATTTCTATTGTATTTTCAGCATATTTTCTATGTCTTTGTTAAATCAGAACTGCTGTATAATGTTACTATCTTCAAACAACTAGCCTTGATAATAAACACAGCACCCTACATGTATGAAATTGACAGTATTGAGCTGGGACTATGTGTCATTACATGTTGCTATATAATAGTCTTATATCTCACCCTAAATGGTTATTTTTAACAAAAATTTGTTACCAGGGTCATTTTATTCAGGGACTTTTAGTGAATGCAGAGACTTTATGAGAAGAATGCAGAAAACCTAAGTGTACCAAACAATTATTAATTGTGTTAAGCACAAAGAACACTACACTAAATGTTCATATCAACTTCCCTGACAACAGAGTCTTTTCTTTTCTGGCCAACCTCTAGTCAGGTTGTGAAGAAGGAGGACCAGGAGAGTCGTAAACTCATGGAAAGTTGATATCAGTGCATCAGCCCTTAATCAGGGCTTCACACCAGATTAACAACCGGTGCTGCTGGCAGAAGAACATTCATTCTGGAAGCACAGAGAGTAACAGTCTGAGGTCTAGATGACACCCTAGGTAGCTAAGAAAAAAAGAAACAAATACCAATGTTCAAGGAAGATACAAACTGTAAACCAGACAGAATAATAGGCACAGTGTGCTCTAACAAATGCAAGACAGCTCATACAGATTATGAGACTAAGAAATCTTTAGGGCTGTTTCCAGAGAAGCTGGAAGGTCAGAGCACTCAAGACCCCCATTTTCCTAGAAGGAGGCTGAAACCCTTAGACTGGAGAGAAGACAGTGACCAGAAATCTCACAGCCTAGCATTTTATTTTATT
Source organism: Baryphthengus martii (assembly GCA_013396935.1). Taxonomy (NCBI): domain Eukaryota; kingdom Metazoa; phylum Chordata; class Aves; order Coraciiformes; family Momotidae; genus Baryphthengus; species Baryphthengus martii. The sequence continues at coordinate 14,243 of VWZK01018610.1, read as the reverse complement.
TAATTTTTACTGTGTGTTGTGCTGCTTCAAAACATAGATCTATTCCTGCCCATTGTAGACCCACCTGTGTAGAAAAATCAAGAATCTCCACACACCTTGTTTGAATTCACCTATCCTGTAAATAATTTAGGAAACATTCCACTTATGTAAAAAGAAATGTGACAGGAAAAAAAAAAAAACAAACAAAAAAACAAAACAGTGACATCTATAAATTCTACCATTTCAAAAACTTTTTTTCTCATCATTGGTGTTGAGCATAGAGGTTATTTTAAAATCTTAAAATCCACTTCTATACTTCTTTCTTTTTTGGTCTCAAAAAAAAGTTACCAACAAACCTGAGGAGGCTGAAAGGTAGATGTGAACAGAATGCTAGAGAGATATTGAGGATTCAGTACAAATCATCCTTCAGTAAAACAAATGCATTAAAAAATCTCAACAACATTTTTCTGACATTTACTGTGCATGCTCCTTAGTATTGTTAGAAGGTTCAACTGAATGAAATTATGAAAAATGTATGAGCACTATCTGAGCATCATTTTGGTAAAAATTGATTAGAAAATTAACATTGGTTTCCTTTTGTGGGCTTATAGCCTTGAAATTAAAAAAAAAAAAGAAAAAGAAAAATAGATGCACATAGACATTGACAAATCAGTGGGTTTGTTCATTGTTCAGTATTCATACAAGTAGCAGTGAACAAATTCTATCTTTTGGAGTGGAAAAATGAAACCTACTAGGGGTAGAAGTAGCCATTATAACAAGAGCACATCAGAATGTTTGGAATATCTAAAGGAAAATTTCCCAGCGATACTTCCGTTGAGTTCTTAAAAGCATCACAGTGAAATTGATGTAGTATATTTTCAGACATCTCAGAGTTTGAGAGCATTTTCTTTCAAAGACTTGTTTTAGGCTCGTATCTTGAACTTGGCAGCATTAGGAAATTACATTTGAATTCTTCCAGCTGCATATACTCTGTCAATAAGAACTATCCGTAGTGCAGCTGATACCCTCTCTGATCTGCTGGCCTTGCTGCCAACCTTTCCCTCTTAGCAGAGGCCAATAAGGCTGTGGAGGAAACAGCATGACAGGAAAGCACCTCTCCACAGGCTCTTGCTCTAATATCTCTGACCATTTGAACAGGTGACAGACAGATCCTATATCATGCTGCAAAGGAACTTGCAGCAGCTACTGAACTTCCTTGTCTCTAACAGATTAAAGGAAAAAAAAAAATCTTTTGGAACCATAGCCGTCTGTGAAAGAGCCCTGATTTTCCAGACCTGGCTGTAATGCATCTACTTGCACACAATGGCACACACGTACTGCCACAGTGTAACTAGAAAAGAAGTATCTCTCTTTGATAAAGTGGCTATATACATTCTAGTTGTTATTTAAAAGCTAGCACAGATTTTAATGGAAAAGGTAATGCTTTCAATTTATTTTTATTTTTTTTTTTTTCCAGAGATCAGAGCTACATTGATAATAGTTTTAAATAGGCACCCTGTATTTATTTGAGTAGTGGTAATAGATAAATTATTTGTTTTTAGATAATGTATTACTGAAAACAAATCAGAAAGAACAGAAAGTAAAACAAATCAGGAAAACCTTTATGTGCTGGGGTACAGTTATTCAAGTGGCCCCAATAATTTTATATCTCAATGGCTATTATCTCAATATTCTTGGAATGAGAACAGGTAGGTAGATACATTTGCATATCCATACTACAGAAAAGATGACCTTCACCTTTCACTAGGAAATAAGAAGTTGGCATAGGAACACCTAGTAGCAAAAGAAGCAGTACTGACTGGAAATAAGAACTAGCCAATGATAAAATTTTAATTTTAGCTTTGTATTTATGATTTTAAATTATAGCTGCAGTCTAAATTTTACAGTAACACAGTTTTCCTAATGAAAGATAGAAATTCACTTGAATTAAAGAAACTGAAAATTATCTCAGAAAATTGTTTCTTTACTGATGAAATTGTTAATAGAGTTTTTAGGTCTAAGATGGATATTAACGTCATTTATTTTGATGTTGGATTCAGAATAGAGAAGAAATATATTAAAAGTAAATCTTTAGGTCAAAGTTGTGATGAAATACATTTTTTATTTTTTTTTTACGGTTAAGATTAGTATACTCCCTTAATCTTTAAATTCCTGAATGCTTTAGTGGTAAGGGTATGTGCAAAATATGATAAAGTAAGTATGCTACATCCTTTAAAATATACAGGTGACATTTGAAACAATAATACAAAGCATAAAGATCCTTTCTGCAGCACCGTCACCAAAATTCACAGTTTTCATTATTATGATAAGAAATAGTGCATATCCTTTTTGAAACATCGTTGTTTCAGAGGCAAGATGTATCTTTGTTAAGTGTCCAGTGTCTGATTTTTCTTTCAACTTCAATGTGTTGTGCTTTCTAAGTAACACATAGGTAAGAGTTTTGCTTTTCCTGAATTTAAGCATGGCCACATTACAGATATTGATGAGATCTTTGTTTCAGAGCTCTGTATTGGGTCTGGTTGAGATGGAGTTAATCTTCCCCATAGCAGCCCTCATAGTGCTATGCTTTGTACTGAGAGCTAGAGAGGTACTGATGAAACACCAGTGTTGTGGCTACAGCTGATAAGGAGTCACACAGCACCAAGACTGTTTTCTCCAACATCCATCCCCCTCTCGCCGGTGGGATGGGGTGAACAAGATCTTGGGAGGGGATACAACTGGGACAGCTGACCCAAGCTGACCAAAGGGATATACCATACCATGTGATGTCAGCCCAGCAATAAAGCTAGAAAAAATGAGGGGAGTGGGGGAAGTGGGGCATTAGCTTGTCCTCAAGAGCCACTGCTGCATGTATGGGAGCCCTGCTAAAGCGTACAGGCATTGCCTGCTGATGGGAAGTACTTAATAACTCTTTTCTTTCTGTTGCTTCCATATGCAGCCTTGCTTCGCTTTTCACTGTCTTTGTCCTAACCTATAAGTTTCATCTTGTTTTCTCCCTGTGGTCCAGCTTAGGGGAGGATGTGGGGGTGGGGTGAGTGATAGAGCAAGTTAGTGGACACCAGGCTGCCAGCCAAGGTCCAACCACTGCAAGATCCCATCAAAATTAAGAGAGATCTGTTCAGTAAATGTACTGTATTTGTAAATTCTGTAAATAAACTATAGAGACTTGTTCTGCTGGATGATCACTAAGGGCCTGCTGCAGGTTCCATATATAGATATCTAGTACCATTTGAGATGTCATATGATATTCAAGACATCTGCTTAGGCTTCACAGAAATTATATATGGGGCACATCTACCACAGGCACTCCACTCCTACTGGGACGATGGGACATTGATCCTCTCAGCAAGATGCACTGCCACAGGCTAAGGGAGACTAACACCATTGGACAGGAGTGCCCAAGAATATGGGTGTAGCTGTGTAACACCAGAGAAGAGACCTTATCACTCTGTACAACTACCCAAAAGGAGATTGTAACGAGGTGGGGATCAGTCGGTTCCCCCAGGTAACAAGAGATAACACAAGAGAAAACAGCCTGAAATTGTGCCAGGGAAGGTTTAGATTGGACATTAGGAAAAACTTCTTTGCTGAAAGCATTGTTTAGTAGTAGAACAGACTGCCCAGGGAGATGGTAAAGTCACCATCCCTGGAGGTGTTTAAATGACGTACAGATGAGGTGCTTAGGTTTAGTGGAGGGATTGGCAGTGTTAGGTTAATGTTTAGACTCAATGGTCTTAACCAGTATTAGTGAGAATAGAAAGCTCACCAATATTTTTATACTTTCCATCAAATTCTTGACCAATTCTTATAAATTGTTGTTTCTGTAAAATACTGACAGATTCTGTCCAAACCACAAGAGAAATGCTAATCTTGCTTTCACAATATTATAGCTGAAGAAAATGTGCAATACAGGAAGGGAAAGAATGAGTGGTTTGATCAAGTTTGCATCTTACTAAGGTGGAAAATCTCTTTAATGGTCAGAATCAGATTCATATCAAAATGAATTGAGAGAAAGCATATTCTGCTTTCTTTCTGCAGGTGAGTGTAATTGAGTGAATGTGATATACCAATTAGAGTGTAATCATTTTGTATTTTTTCATTACTCCATTGGCAAATAGAAATTTTTATCCTTTTGCAATTCAGGAATACAGTGGGGGTAAGAAAATGTATTGAGAAATAATATATTAAGAATATGTGGCCATATTTGTATCAATTATATTTTTGCTGCTGTGTATTTTTACATAAAATTATATTAAAAGAGCAAATTAAAGTCTAAATAAGCAAAATTCATGCTGTAAAAAAAAATAAAAATCTGGATGAACTTAAACTTCAATGTATTAACTCAAAATTTCTAGTGTAGTTTTTGATTTTGTGGTCTCTGTGATTTTAATCAAAAAGCTTAGGAAGAAACTGTGAGATAAACCAGTATCTCTATCAAATCAGGTGCCGTTTATTTTTATTGATTTAGATGCTTGTATTGGGTTTGGCTGAGCTGGAGTTAATGTTTCCCAGAGCAGCTCTTATGGTGCTGGGCTTTGTATTGGGAGGTAGAGAAGATGCCAGTGTTGTGGCTGCTGCTGAGCAGCGCTCGCACAGCACCAAGGCTGGCTTTCCAACATCTTCCCCCCACATTGCCCAGTGAGATGGAGTGGGCAAGATCTTGGGAGGGGACACAGTCAGGGCATCTAATCCAAACTGATCAAAGAGATATTCCACACTGTGTGATGTCAACTCAAGTATAAAAGGGGGAGAAAGTAGGAGGAGGATATGGGGTGATCTGTTTGTGAAGACGCTTGTCCTCCGAGCAACCGCGACATGTACTGGAGCCTTGCTTCCCAGGAAAGGCCAGACGTCGCCTGCTAATGAGAAGTAGAGAATAAAATCTTATTTTGTTTTGCTTTGCGTGCATGTGGCTTGCTTTTTGCCTTTTCCTATTAAACTGCCCTTATCGTATCCTATGGGCTCTTCCCATCTTATTCTCTCCCTTCATTGTTGTGCTGAGGGGAGAAGAGGGAGTGATAGAGCAACTTGGTGGGTACTTGACGCTAAGCCATGGTCAACCCACCACAATGCAGTTGGATTTTAAAAGAATATCTGCTCTTTAAATTTGTTAATGATTTAGAAAGTTAGTCATAGCTTGCCTGATGCATAAAATTAAATGTTTACATATTTGGACTTTTTCTCTTTGTGAAGTGAAATGTAGCCCTGTAAGATGGAGTAACTGGAATGACAAAAAACACAACAGATTTGTGGAGCTGGGAAAGAAGAAAATGGGTTGAATAAGCAATCTTTTTTTATATATTCTTTTTTTTTAAGCCACCTCTACTGTATCTTGCATTTCCCCCAGCTAATGATTGCTTTCTTTCAGAACTTCGGTTTCACTGTTCTCTCACCTAGTACCAGCTTCCTTAGCTTTCATAGCAATTAGTCTGGACTATCCCTCTTGTTAAAGCGTGTGTTTTTCCCATCTGATCAGAGTCACAATTTGCTAGTAATTCTTTCTACTGATTCTGTTTGACAGCTCTGGGATCAAGTGTTTTCAAAAAGGAAAAAAAAAACAAACAAAAAAAACACAACAGAAAAGAAAAATAAAAGGAAATGCCAAACCTTACAGCTTTGCATCTATTTTTCTTTTTAGTCTGAAGACATGAAATTAGTTGTGCTAGCCATTTATCTAACCAGTAATATCTCCTTGACACTTTCCAAAACATATTAATATCCAATCTAAGGTCTGTCAAATATAATGTATTTTGCATTGTAGGAATTAGTCATCATTGACCTATCCTCTTCAGGGACAAACACTTTCATTTGTTCAAATTACTTTATGTCACTTTGTTGCTTCAGTCATTATCAGGCAAGAAAGAATATCTCTGGATTTTCCTTTTACCTTGTTATGGTCAAATCACTGCCTGGATTTCTCAGGTTCTTTGGCAGTCTGAAATCACAGTCAAAGTCCATATTCTCATACATAATCATAGTACATCAATGTAGGGATTCATGCACACAGTGAGAATCTTTGTTATTTACTCATCCCGCCCATCTTCCTCTGAATATACAGTGTAAGCAACGCTATCATCCAAAAGTCAGCATCATTCAAGCTCTTTACTCTTAAAAAAACAACCAACCAGGAAAATAATCAACTGTCTCTCAATTTATCTACCTTTGTCATAGAAGCAGGGCAGAGGTTTGGAATTTTTTCACTAATACATTATTCATTTGAGTTATCTTCTTTTTGTAATTTTTTCTTCCTTAATATCATTACTTGTTCTATTAAAATGCAGTCAGGAATTTTAGTTTTTTTAAACTATTGGTTTTTTAAACTTCAAACATAGCAATCACAATGTGTTTTGGTTGGTAGACAATTAATTGTTCCTGGGTCATTTCACATTGCTTTTACAGTCTCAGTGCATGAAAGAAAGGAGAAAAAAAGAATTTGTGTCTAAAACAATCTGAAGATAATGCTCAAAGATGAAGAATGTCAGAAGAAATGCTTTTTTTCAGGAATATTGGAAGAAAAACATTCTGGTCTCTTAATTTTAGTGTTCAACTGATCCTGAAAAAGAAAAGGACAAACTCCAAAATAAGATGAATTTGTTTTTTTATTATTTGATAAGGAGCTGGGAATAAAACAACAATCAAAATTTGCAAAATATTTTATTACATAATGAAAGCTTATTTTGTGTATGTTGCACGTGTCATCTATGGACAAAGTCTGCTGATTTTCAAACTGAAAAAAACATAATTTCATTTTTTGCAGAAATGTTCTTCCTTTGCATTTATGTATTGCGAAACTGATAGAAAGTAACATTTAAATTATATTCAGATGCATATTAGTGTATTCAGATGTAAAATAATTTTCATCTAGAGGAAAAATTACATCCATTTTAAATGTTAAGAAAGACATTTAATGCTTTTGGGTACATATACTTTGTGCCAATGCTTCAAAGAGTAATAGTCAATACTTGCTTGTTTTTTATTTCAACAGGCAAGAGACTGGAAACATATTAAAACATCTGTTTTAATAATATTTGAAGTTATTTTCTCTTCTTGTTCAATTAAAGAGATAGAGAGCAAAGAAAAAGAAAACCTGAAATGTGTTAAAACAGCGCTTTTAACAGTCTCTTGTTGACATCTATGGTTACCTAAGCAGTATATAGAAATGATAAAATTATAGTATACTCCAATTTATTGAAGTGAGGTATTAAGGACAGATAATGCTTTAGTATTAAAAGACCAGTCACTTCTAAAGGCTGAGAAAAACCAGAAACAACTTAGCATACAATTAAATTTCAGGACAGCTCTGGAAGTGTAGCTTCAAGGGACATTTATATTTAAAATTATGCAGGAAGGAAGGCTGCAAATCCTAGATATTTGGAAAGACCACAGCATGAGTTTATGAATTCTTATAACCAAGGGTCATAGGCTTCAACTCTGTTTTTGACCAGAGCACCAGAGGAAAAGCCAGTTTCAAGCCAAAGTGAAGTACGATAACATTAGGCAAACTCAAGGCTATGTAGCACAATTTAGAACAACTCTGAGAGTAGGGTTCTGTATAATGACATTGTTCTTGCTTGTTTATAGCTACATCCAAACAGGTCAGTGATTCTTAGGTGAAACCATCAGGAATAATGAGTTTGCTATTTAAATATGTGCATGAATGTTAATATATGCAAAGATTTAGAAATAGGATAAGATATAGCTGCTTTCTCTCTTTCCTTGAGGTCTGGTTAAATATTCATATTCACAAAAATAATGTTCTTAATCTTCATCTTGGCATCAAAAAAATAGGTAGAAGCATTCATTCAAAAACATTTGATTCTTGCTTTGTTTTAATAGTAGTTATATTCTTTAACCGAGGGTGTTCAAAACCACTCAGCAGATTGCTTCACATTGCATGGCTTTTAACTTGTTTGTCTTAAACATGAAAGATCCATAGCTGTTAATATTCCTGGCACATTTCCTTGCCTCTCAGCATGAAGTTCATTATCCTATGTAAGACAAATTAACATAAAGACAGCCAATTTTAACCAGGCATCAGCTTGAAAAATCCGAGGTACTGAACAGTTCACACAGAGTTTCACACATGGATCTGTGCCTTGACATCAGTCAGATAAGCTTTCTATGAGGATCAGTAGACCTTCACTGATATTTTTCTTGCCAGCTCAGCAGCCAGGTTCAGCAGCTTTTGAAAGATTAGGTCCTCACAAACAACTCTACGGCATAGCATCTTAGGAGAATGCTTGACAGTTTCTTGTTTTGTTTTTTCCTAGGTTATCCTCTCAAATCTAACACCTGTATAAATGAAAAAGAATTCATTAATGAAGGTATTAATAATGAAAATAAAAAAAGTTATTTTTATTTAATTGGATTTAATTCCTTACCAACTCCAAATGGATGCAAGAAACTTGAAATTAATTTGCTCAGTTAAAGGTAAATACATTTACACAGATTTATGAAAAGACATTTACACAGATTCCTGTGTTGTATATGAGAAAAAACATAATTCGTTTTATTTGCTCGAAAAAAAAAAAGTTCTAGATATCTGAAAAAGTTTATATACAAAACCTTAAAAACTGCAAGGTTATGTCAGTTGTCCAAAAGCACATATTATTTGTCTCCATGGAAATCCCTCCTATTAATACCTGAGAGGGAAGAAACAGATGGCAAAATCGAAGTCAGCATTATCCTTTCAAAATCAAGAACAATACATTGCGCACAATCAGCTTTCCTCAAATGCTGGTTTGCTCAAAAACTAATGAAGTACACACACCTCAAAACAACTGGGAAGTCAGAAAGGGCACTAAGCTTTGCCAGCTAGGCAGTACCACAACACAGGACTCTTCTTTGGCAGTAACTGGGAATGCTAGATGGACTGAACTATTAAATCACAGATGACTGATGCTCATCCAGAATTCTCACAAAAGGCTGCCCCTGACATGAACAGACAGCTTAAGATATTCAGCTAATAAACTCACAGCACCTATGGCATTAGTATAGCAAAGTGAGAGTCAGAAGATTCTCCCCAAGTAACTAAAGCTTGTAACTGAACTACGGCAAGACATTTCCATCAAGCAAATAACCTCCCAGTGGTCCACCCACAGTGTTATCTTATGATATCTGGTGTATTGACAGCTGTCCAGAAAGCTGGAATTACTGAAATTTTGGCAAAACAAGTGTTCAAGCTTTTCTGTAGATGAGCAAATTAGAGGTGCTGCCCAAACAACCCCTCCACATTTTGATTTCTGTTGGGTGTTGGTATAATAACAACATAGACAACTTGATTTTCATAATATTCTTTGAAACTTAGCATTATCTCTTTTGTTCTCTTAATTTCTATTTAAAGTACAAGCTGATAGAATGATTCACAGCAGAAAATCCATGAACTGAAACAGAATCAGAATTTCCAATAGACTGTATAACTTATCCTTTTGTGCACAGATTTCCACATTTGCAGAAGAGCTTTTCTAGAAAGATACTGTATTTAGGACTAAGAAGATAGTTTAGGATTGGCCCTTTTAATGTTGAGTTTAAACAAATCCCTAATATGAAATTCTCTTTTACAAATCCTCCCTTAATGGGAAAATGATAATTGAAATAGGGAAAGAGGTTGGAGAAAGGGAGAAGAGTTTGAAGATATCGACTCCTTTAAGATCTCACCACAATCATGATGAGATTGAGGGATTCCTGGACTCATGAAATTATAGAACTCCAGAACCATAGCCACTCAGGTGGGAAGGGACCTTGGGACCAAGAGTTTTAGGAGTTAAATAAGCAACATGAAATCAATGCAATTTAAGGAAACACTATGCATCATTGAGAACAACTGAAAACATAGCAAACAAAACTGAATGTAACATTACATTCCATGGTTTTATTCTGTAGAATATGAATTGAATATGGAACTATATCACTGATATACATTTTTCAACTTTAAAGTTAATAATAGAATTTGAAACAGGTAAGAAAGTTCTGTATTACATAGAGTGTACGACATACAGATTAATCTAGCTGGAAGACTTGATTTAAGACCACAGTTGCATATGCCTGCAATTTTCTTTTGCTGTTTATAGTCTGTGGCTCTATGACACTATAATCCAAGATATTGCAATACTGTTCTTTGTGTCCTTTTTGCAGGTTATGTACGTAATTGCATTGATTGACAAACCTTGCTGAAACCATTGTTTCATTGGTGGTGAGATTTTGAAGACACGTATTTGATGGATTTTTCTACCCACATGTGGATCTATCTTACAAATAATGGAGGTCTGTGAAAGATTTACCATTAACTTACACATCTCATATGCTGAAGTCTCACAGTACTCTTTAGGATCCTTAGCAATTTCTTGGTTTGGAGCTCATATTCCAATATTATATCTAAAAGCTGATACAGCATTGAATTAAAACTAGTTCATTCATTCAGATTAAAATTATTGCAATATAAAGATGATGAAATAAATCTTGCAGTATTAAAATGATGGGAAAGGATGCCCGTTTAAAAGATTTTTGCATTATCAGCAAGACTATATCTGAAATGGATAGTATAGCAGTGGTACTAATAAAAGGGAGAGCTCAGACTGGAAGTTTCAAAAAGATACTATAAATTGAATGGAAAAAGATATGGAAGGAAGCAAAAGAATATAAAAGCTTATAAAAATGTAGTTTTTCAAAATGATAGTACATTTTTGTTTGTACAGGAAAATGTCCCCAAAATAGACACCTAAATAAAGTATGCTGATAGCTTATGCACTTTCAAAATACTAAAGACAAATGGCTTAGAAGGCAGTTTTGCAAATACAGACTTATTTTTTCCCCAGGAAAAAAAGAAAGATTTTGCTTCTCTTCTAAACGTACAATTTATGTACATATAGATACATAATAATATACACATAAATGCACAATAAATATACTTAAAATACAAATACTGTCAAAATATATGAAAATGTATTTAAAATAGTGTTATTTGTTAAAATTTATGAAGTTAGCAATGCATGCATCTGTGTTAAGAACAGACTTGACTTAAGCTGGTAAGTCTATTAGCTACTAGGTTGTGACTACACTGTCTTCTGGCTTCCCTAGAATCGAGTCAAAATATTTTCCAGTTCTACTCTGCTTATTACAAACACTGCTAAATTCTAACATAATAGGAAATTTACTCACTTATGTGCTTTTACTAGTCTACTCTATAAGCAGTTGCTATATGAGAGTAAATAGGTAATTGAGTAAAAACTAATTGAATAAATTATCTGGTAGTTAAGTAAACAGATAATTGGGAAGGAGAAAAAATATGACTCTTCCTGCAGACTTTTCTGATCCTTGGAATATTTTTTGTGCATTAAAAAATTTTGTTCCAATGATGTTTGAAGACAGGTATTTTTTGCTTTATCATTGCATACCATAGTGAAAGTCGAACCTAATATTGCCTTTAGCTTAATAATATACAAGTTATTAATTCAAATACCCTTTCCTCTTCACACCAGCACCTTTTTTCTAAGATTGTTGTCAATAACTGAATATGATGAGTAAATAAAACAGCTTTTTCTGCAGGCTGATTGTCTTAAAAAATGAGTAACTACCAAATGTGTTATAGCAAAATTTTGTCTAGGAGAAAGTGCTCTGCTAATGCAATAATTTTGAAGCAATACTTCTTCCATCTGGTAAACGGAATTCATAGTCCTTGCATTCAAACTGTTTTAATGAAAGAGCAATTGTGTAGGCAAATGCACTCATAAAAAGTTCCATTTTCACTGAAAGTAGGCTAGTTGAGATTTTGTACTTGAACAGAATCCTCTTATCTGGAATTAGTTCAGTTATTTGCATACATACAGGTCCCAGATGGAAAGGAGATTCACAAGTAAACACACCATCTGCATTTGTCTTTAACGACAACTTACATGTAAGTCAGAGAATCTCATTTTCAATAGCTGTGTTGCAGAGAGATTCACAAGATCTTTAGAGTTCTCATGTGTTTTGACCCTACAAAATTATTACTATAAAACCAATCAATGGCTAAGATAATCAGAAGTACTTATATATCTCTTGTAATTTGGGATGTAATTAAGTTTTCACCCATACATTGTTTTGAATATGCTAGCATATCAACTCTGTAGTGTATCTACAGTATGTATTTCTATCGGTGTCAATATTCCCAAATATAAATCCTATGAATCTTAGAAAATTGCAGTTGTTGGTTGTGATGATCAGAGATACGTGAAATCATAACCTTGCCTGGGACAAACTGTAAGAGGGAATAGTGACAAGTGTGTTTTCAACACAAGTCACTGTGTACTGAAGGCATACAGTACTTTTCAGGTGCTTCTTAGATTAGGAAAAGATACAAATGTGTTTTTTAAAAGGTGATAGGACAAGGGGTAATGGCTTTAAATTGAAAGAGAGTAGATTTAAATCAGGTACAAGGAACAAGTTCTTCATTGTGAGGGTGGTGAGGCACCATCTTGTACAACGGAGCTTAAAAATGGCAGATACTCATGCTTTTTTACTCCTTTTCATGTTTTTACTGTTATGTAAGAAGAACCTTGTTCCACTGGCAATAATTAAGATGTTGGATAATGGAGGCTGTAGAAATGAATTCTGAGATAGTACTTAGTGAGTAATCTATGATCTGTTCATACTGCTGCCACCTACTCTTTCCTGTTTCAGTCACCTGATCTCAGATAAATAATTTTAGTGTCAAGTGAATTTTGAAAATACATTAACACACCTGGCCGTCTGCTGTGGATTAGCCCCAGGTAAGCCTCAGACACTCGTTCACTTCCTCCTCCCTCCACTCCCCCTCCATGGGATGGGGGAGGGAATCAGAAGGGTAAAACTGAGAAAACTTGTGAGGTGAAATGAAGACAGTTTAATAGATAAAATAAAAGCTGGGATCACAAGCAAAGCAAAATAAGGAATTCGTTCACTACTTCCCTTTGGCAGCCAGGTGTTCAGCCATCTCTGGAAAAGGAGGGCTCCATCACACATACGGGCGGCTTGGGAAGACAAATTCCATCACTTTGAATCTCTGTTGTCCGAAAAGCACCTGGTGTGTAAACAAACCAATTCTCACACACTCAGGAGAGTTGTTCCTTATTTATTTCAGAGTTGAGCAAGCCTGGGTGCTCAGTGGTTTTCCACAAATCAAGCACACCAGCAGGACTATTCTTCTTATATTTACACACAAAAATTACTTAGTAGAATCCTCCCTTCTACAATAATTGGTCACACTTTTACTTATCATTATAATTTCTGCTGTGTCATTCTGCTTCCTATAGCGCATGCTCAGGGGAAGGGTCTTCACCTGGACAAGGGTCTTTCTAACCTGTAGGTATGAATTTTAGTATTGTAATGAAGGCAGTTCAGCTAAGGATACATGGACTGCAAGTTCTCTTGCCAAGTTGGCATTATACGTGGATTACTCTGAGACAGTGATCAGGGGTAGCTAAATGTCCCTTTGTTCCTGGGCCCAGGTGTTCTTGCTGTTGTTTGATGTATTACATATAGACTATCAATCTTCTACAAGCACTACAAGTTTAAATGAGCTTTTGTTCATATGTCTATCTCTGACCACCAACAAAATACAAAGTCCTCTGACCCTATATGACCTCCCCCCTCTTTCTTCCCTCAGCTTATACATTTAGCATGACACCATACAATATGGGATATCCCTCTGGTCAGCTGGGGTCAGCTGTGCTGGCTGTGTCCCTTCCCAGCTTCTGATGCACTCCCAGCGTACTCACTGGTGAAGTGGTCTGAGAAGAAGAAAAGGTCTTGAGTCTGTGTAAGCACTGCTCAGCAATAGCTAAAATAGCCCTGCATTTCCATCGCAAATTCAAAACATAGCACCATACAAGAAAAATAACCTTATCCAGCCAAAACCAGTCCACTATCTCAGTATAATTTCATATTTTCCTGTTTCCTTTCTCACTTCAAATTATTCTGCAGTTGTGAGCAATCTTTTCCATTGTTGAAAGGTTTATGAAGCATTTAATTTTTCCCATTGGTTTTTGATTTCCTTTAAGTTTATGTTCAAAAGACCCTGCTTTCTGCTGTTTGTAATTTTAGTAAATGTTAACAGTTTCATTGGTATTGTTTACGCTGTATGTATGCCAAAGAAAAAAAAAGATATCTGTTATTTTTATATTGGTGTTTTTAAGAATAATTAACTTAATTTTACTGTTCTTTTGCTAATTGTACGCTTTTCAATTTGTTATTGTTGTCGCTATATGTTCTAATATTTATGAAGAGAG
>VWZK01018608.1:0-34808 GCA_013396935.1 Baryphthengus martii | reverse complement strand
TTAGCTCAGCCTTTAGTCAAATTATGTTGAAAAATGATGGTGCTCCCTATTGCAGCGACTCTGAAAGGAGCATTCAACATCAGCCACAGGTTTATTTTGCTGCGTTGTAGATGCTCTTGGAGAAGTTTTGGGTTGCTTTTCATCCTCAAACGCTTCCCACAAGTGGCAAAATCAGGGTGCCGCAGGTGATTACATCTTACCCAAGGTGACCAGTCCAAAGTTACTGGTTTAGTCTAACGGAGTTGTCTTGGGTCCATCCTTGGGTGGTGGGAATAGCACCAACAAAGAATATTTTTGACAAAATCTTTAACTGGTGAGGACAGATTTCCACCACTACCCCACCACCACCTTCAGACGTGTCTCTGTAGCTCTAGAGGAACCACTGGCAAAAAGCCGAGACTAAGTGACTGTGTTCTAAAAATATGAATCCCGCTGAAGTCTTTTTAAAAAGTTTATTATTAAATAACAGTGATTTTTTTTTTTTTTTTTTTTTTTTTGAGAGAGAACATTTGGTTAAGCTGAGAACATACTTCTGGTTGTGCGTGGCTTTCCAGTTTGAGTTATATATTATAAGTTTGTCATCCACGTATTCCTGAATGAATAAAGAAATACAACAGCACAAGTTTGCTATGCTTGCACTTAGAAGATTCTGCTTTTTCTGGACTTTGGTACTGAAAAAAAGAGGCTTGCAGGCGTTCTTGGTTATCCTGTTGTCGTGGGGAGATTGAACTCTGTCGTGGGAAAATACTTTCCATAGGTTGAGGGTTCCATTATCAATATTTTTATACAGAGATTTATGTTATTGAAACTTTCTCTAGTTCTATTATAGAGCATAAATTCCGTGACGACATGCTGAGTATGTCAGATATTGCTACGCGATACAGAATAATACAATTTATAATTTGAGCCTAAAACCAGGACACCTCAGCAGTTTGTGTCCGTGTTTGACAACTACTATGGTTCTTGACCAGCCATCCCAAAGCAATCATTTGTGCAGAGGTAAAAGCATCCTACTGCTTCATTTTTAACCTGGCATTTAGTTTGTATTGGTTTTACAAGAACAGATTATTTTTGTAAATTCCAAACCGGCCTAAAGGCACGGAAAAGGGATTTACAGGTATTATATAATGCACACCTGTAATGGGTACAGGTATATTATGTATCCTGGCCTATTTAGGTTGTTGTTCCTAATCCTTTCTAATCCGTTTTCTCTTTCCTATTTCCCGTATCACCGCAGTTTGGATCCCAAATGTCAGACTTGGGCAGCGTGCAACCAGGCAACGCTACTATATTGAGCCCTTTCACAAGTCCTAAGCCAAATGCATACTTATAGAATGTGTTTATTAAAAAAAAAAAAAAAAGAAAAAGAAAAAAAAAAGAAAAATTAAAATAATTACTGGATAACTGCAGCGAATAGACTGAATGAGGAGGAAGAATCACACCGAGCCTTTTCATATTGACTTTCTGTCGGATTAGGGATTAAATATATCATCTTTATTGTTTGGCTGCTTCATTTTCAGTGAAGATAATAATCTACTTTTAAACATTTCCTGCAATTAATGATATTCTTTGATGGTCTTTAAGGAATTAACTGGGCAGCTTAATAACGTTTACTTGTAGGGTAAAGCCTTCTAACAACTGTAAAAGTCAATTCTAAGTAAATTGCTGTTGTTTTGTCTGTGTTCTTCACAGGTCACAAGTACTTTAAAGGTTATTTTATAATAACTCTTTTAATTTGGGGTTTTGGAGCCTTTGTATCAAGAATATATTCTTTACTAAATGCAGAGTCATGACACGTGTGTTGCTGAGAAAATCCTTCAGTCAAAGTATCAGCTGTAATTCCTTGAGTTCTGCCACTGTTCGCTGGCTTTTATTTTGCTTCTTAAATTGGTTTCTCTACTGTGGTGCTACCTAAAGGGACTATTAAAATTCGGAGTCACTGAATCATGCAGAGCAGGAACGTTTGTGACGTGTCGTGAAAGTTAATAAGCGGGGAAGTTTGTGGGAGCAAAGGCTGCCTTGTTTTAGGAGGATGTAGTCAGAGAGGTTTTTCAGAGCGCAGCAACTTGGCTTCCGCTTCACCCTCAAACTTAGGTTGTGATTCAACGTAGAAATGTTTAGGTTGGAAAAGACCTTTCAGTTCGTGGAGTCCTGCTGTACCCCCATCCCTGCCAGGGCACCACCGACCCCTGTCCCTCAGCACCACATCTCCACACCTTGGAAACCCCTCCAGGGAGCAGGGGGACTCCAGCCCTGCCCTGGGCAGCCTGGCACAGGCCTGGACAACCCTTTCCAGGAAGAAATTGTTCCTCAGCTCCAACCTCAACCTCCCCTGGGGCAACTTGAGGCTAGTTCGTCTTATCCTGTCGTTTCATCCTTGGGAGAAGAGATGGTCCCCCCCTGGCTCCAGCCTCCTTTCAGTGAGTTCTTCCTTGATGAGCCTCAAAGCCGTGCAAGGCCCAGGGCAGCAGCAGGCCTAAAAGCAGCACCCAGTAGCTCCCAAAAGTATTAGATAATGACTCATAAGACAGGAAATTATTAATTAACAATGTTTCTCTGCAACTTCAAATTACTATGAGTAGGAAAATGTGACCTGGAAACCACAGCGTCGGTGAAAATAGGATTGGAGGAGTTGTACCGTGTGCCATAGATTGAGAATCAGGAAAATCTTGGAGAGATGGGGAAGCTAAAAAAAAATAAGAAGAGAAAATAAAACTTCCTGCCTCATTAACAATTTCTTTTGCAACTTTTTGTCCTTAGTAGGCCCTTGACGTCTATTTTTGTGCAAAGTGCCTTGTATAAGGAGTTTGATAGGCGGATCGCACCGACATATGGACAGAGCAAACTGTGGAGTCAGCCGGGGTGTGAGGATGAGACGAGGATGGCTGGTTGAAATGCTGGTGTTCATACAGCTCAGGTGGCAATTTTTCAATCCAGTGCTTGTTCCTTGGTAACTCGTCTTTGTAAACTGCAAAGAGATTGGGAGACCCCCTTTCCCCAAGGAAACCAGAGGTTGTAGGAACCTCGTCTCTGGAATAATGAGAAAACAACCCCAGCTCCTCGTGAGGCAGGAGAATGGCGGGATCACCGCAAGCGTAACGAGGTCTGAACGTTGATTGACACAAGGCCTTGTCGAAAGCGTGTATTAAACTAATCCATCTGCGTGCTTTAGTCCTTTCATGGCCACTGAATGAAGCAAATTGTCGTTAAGTAGCCATCTCTCTTTTTAATGCGTTGTAAAAACCCCGTGCTGACGTTCCACGAAGGCATGAATGTCGTACTGTGTCAGTACAGGTATTTTTTTTTTTATTATTATACTTGGATAGCTTAAAATCAAAGAGTAAGTGAAGGCTGTGGTAAATTTAGTGTGTCTTTCATATTTCTCAGGAGGAAAATAAGTGTGTGTCAGAAAGAAGGAAGAGAAGTCCTAACCATGTAAGAAATCCAGAGCATCTTAGAAATCTTAATGTTTTTGCTTTGTTACTTAAAAAAGATCCCTGTGGCAGTAGGCTCCATGAATCCCACAGTGCAAATGTTCAATTTGGTTCTGACTGAGAGCTGGAAAGGTAAGGAAGAAAATGAAAGAAAGAGTTCATAGACTTTACCATAATTAAATGTATTTTTCTCAAGTGACAGTCACATAAAATT
This sequence comes from Baryphthengus martii, assembly GCA_013396935.1. NCBI lineage: Eukaryota > Metazoa > Chordata > Aves > Coraciiformes > Momotidae > Baryphthengus > Baryphthengus martii. Next base: position 31,160 of record VWZK01018608.1, on the reverse strand, counting down.
AGTGTATTTGTAAATCTCATCTGAATTAACTTCCACTCTTGATCTGGGAACTTAAGAATTTCAAGGAGTCTGCCTCAGAGAGGCAGGGGAGCAGGGGAAGAATCTCACAGAAATTCATACAGAGAACGTTGGTTTAAATATTAAACATGCAGTAAAATGACTGAAGAATAACGCAGATTAGGGTATTGGTGTCTTTTCTGTTTGAAAAAGTAAGGGCAGCAGTATAAATCCATAGATTATTTTTTTTTCTTTGTTATATTTGTAGTCAGGACCTTAACTTTGACCATTGAGAATTGTCACCTCGTTGCCCAGCTTACATCCTACATAAAAAAAAGATATTGGGGTGCTGGAGCATGTCCAGAGAAGGGCAACGGAGCTGGGGAAGGGTCTGGAGCAGGAGTGTGGGGAGGAGCAGCTGAGGGAGCTGGGCTTGTTCAGCCTGGAGCAAAGGAGGCTCAGGGAAGACCTTCTGGCTCTCCACAACTCCCTGACATTCAGGAGCTTGGAGCCAGAGGGGGTCGGGTTCTGCTCCCAAGGAACAAGGGACAGGACAAGAGGAACCAACCTCCAGTTGNCGGGCTCTGCTCCCAAGGAACAAGGGACAGGACAAGAGGAACCAGCCTCCAGTTGCTCCAGGGGAGGTTTAGTTTGGAGCTGAGGAACAATTTGTTCCCCTGCAGGGTTGTGGAGGCCTGTCCCAGGCTGCCCAGGGCAGGGCTGGAGTCCCCCTGCTCCCTGGAGGGGTTTCCAAGGTGTGGAGATGTGGTGCTGAGGGACAGGGCTCAGGGGTGCCCTGGCAGGGATGGGGGAACGCTTGGATTCCATGAACTGAAAGGTCTCTTCCAACCTAAATGATTCTTTAATTCTGGCAGCTGTGGTCCAACAAATAACTCCTCCCATATGCAAGTGTTTTTAAGGGTAGTCACAGACTCATTTTTTTTTCCCTGTACTTTTTAATATTTGGATCCATAAGTGACTGAACTCCCTTGTTGGAAATACCAGTATTTCTCCACTGTTTCATCTTTGCTGGACCGTCTCGTTCAGTAGCTGCAGGCGACAAGTTTTGGCAGTGTGGGGAAGGTCTGGGGCTCTAAAAATCCTAGATACTTAATTATAAGTATTTGTAGAAAGCAATGTCTTCACTTCCTGTCCCTTTTAGTCCCTATTCTACTGTCACCGTTTCCTTCAGTTTAAAAATTCACTAATTTCAGGTGGACTCTCAATCCTGGTCAGATATCTCAGCTCCTTCTGCTGCTCATTTGGTTTCAGTCTCAGGAGCGAGGTTTTGACGAGGGCATAGAGGTGTTGTAGGTCTGGGGAAGATGAGGAGAAGCAGGGGGTGAGATGAGGTTCATTCCCCTGAACACTTCAGCAGCAGCTGCTGCTACAAAGGTGGAAAAAACCTGTATGGAAGCCACCACTGACTCTTCTTCTCTGGTGGATGGCTTTAGATGCAGAATTTTGGACAAGTGCTGGGTTGAGGGGCAACTCAGTGGTTGTTGTCACTTATACAAAGATTTTTTGCAGACAGCTTTAATTGGTGTTTGTCAAGACCAGAGCCTGTGCAAACCTCAGAAGAAACTTCTTGGCAGAATTCCTCAACCACAGGCTGTGCTGTTCCAAGGCCGGTTGGCTTAGGGAAGGGCAGGGAAAGCTGTTCAGTGCCTGCCCCTTGGAGCTCGAGTTAGATAATTTATGAAAAAAGGCCATCTGGTCTTTCCAGGTTTACCCTCATCTCCCTTCACACTGTCTTCTCTAGTATAGAATGGGATTGAAATGTTTCATTGCACCAAGAAAATATAAATAAAATTGTGTAGTATTAGGTGTATTAGCTGCTTTTCTATCCTGGATAATCCACTGCCTGATGGAGCTCAATGAATCACTCTTCTGCTTTCCATGACTTTTTGAACCTGTGGTCCTCAGATGCTCGCAACTCCAAGGAAGTCTAGGAAAGAACACTAAGTAAAATAATCTTTTTTTTTGTCAGCAGGCCATTTACTCTATGAAGTTATACTATACTATACTATAGGAAGTTTTCTCTCCCAAGAAAGATTTGAAGGACGGAGAACCACAGAAAATAACAGGTCTAAAAATGAGCAGGAAAACCAGAGAATTAAAAGGATGTTGATTATTTAGTTCTTTTTATTTGCATCACTGATTATTAACATTTAATGCCTTGCTTCTAATGGAGCACCGTATCTGACTCATTGGTCATGTTCTGGAAAGTTCTGCTGCCTGGTGGCAAAATTCCTCAGGCCGGTATTTAGACCCTTACCAAGCTGTTTTTGCCTGGAGGTGAACTGGATGCCGAGCGTCAGCGATCTCTTTAATGATCTTCTAGTGATCTTCTCGTGATCCTCTGGTTTCCTGCCGCCTGACCCTTGGCTTTTGGTTGCTGGTGAATTGTGAAGATAAGGTGTCCTATAAGGGAGTAGTGGAAAGAATTTCTGCCACCTTCATCATGCAGACCCACATCTTCCCAGGGTAACCTCTTCCATGGTCTCACCACCCTCATCATAAAAAAAATTCTTATGTCCAATCTAAACCTACCCAAAACTGTTGTCCCTTGTCTTGTCGCTACAGGCCCTGCAGAACAACCCCCCCCAGCTCTTTTGGCTGCTCTTCCTAGGGGAGGTCAAGCCCTTCTGCTTCAGGAAAGTCTGTGGTTAACTAAAGATTGTTCTTAACACCTATCAGTATTTTTCAACTTACGTGCAGCAAAAATATATCCTGACATCTACCCTTAACTATCCTCACAGCTCCTTCTTGATTTTCTCTGGGAAGACTAAGCTTTCCATTCCCTAAAGTAATTCTGGCATCTAAATAAGACTGTTTCTTAATTTTCTTGTGCTATACAAAAAAAAAACCCCATTCATCAACTTTCTTTTAGGAAAAAAAAAGAAAAGTGAGTTCTTACATGAGTCTTCTTGACCTTGACAAAATCATCCGCTTCCCTTCCCAAAGAGCTGCTCAAAATAGGACCAGAAGGCAACAATCCAAGTGGTGCTTCCCTGGTTCTTTGCTCATTTGGCTATTGAGCTCAAGAAATTAATATTCCTGATCCATCCTCAATTTGAGTTTGTCATTTAATTCTCAGAGGTAAGGGTTTAACTTTGTTATTTGTTTTGGTGAAGGGCATGTAATATATAAATGGAAAAGCAAGCAAAATATTCATCTTCAGTAACAAATGCCTGTAAAATGTGAACAAAGAGAAAACAGGGAAAAAAAATTACATAATCAAAATGGGGAAACATTCAAATGTTGTAAAACATCCCTTTGTGAAATGCTAAACTTACTCAAAGGAGGTTCTTTAATTCAAGGCAAAGAGGTTGACTCTCTGCTCCGTGCCGTTGCCAGTGGGTATTGGGTAGGTATTTGACTGCGACAAGACCCTGTATTAGGATTGAGCTATTGCAATTAGTCCTTAATTCCTAGAGAAATTGTCAATTTATATGAGCCTGCAGTCTGAGTTAACTGAGATTTGACTCTTTTTTCTTTTTTTTTTCCACTGTGCTTTGTAAGGGTCCCCTAAGTCTAAATACATTCTAAAATATATTTATTTTCTGGAGGTGGAACGCGGTTGGCGGTTTCGTCTGTGATGCAACAGAAAGCAGCATCCTGATGCATCAGCTGATGATGCAACTCCTGTTTTCTTACACAAGCAGGAGTCTTACGGAGCTTAAAGATAAATAAAGGTGTTTATGAAGGTGGTCACTGCTGGGGGTGAACTCAAGTTCCATGTCCCACCCACCACCCCTGTGCTCCTGGCTTTTTTGAGAGGCTCGAGTTGGTTCGTGATATAATCACTCTTTTGATTTGAGAGGGGGGAAAAAAAAAATAGAAGAAAAAATATAGAAAACCCAGCATTTGAAAGTCTTTAAGTAGCGCTTTTTTTTTTTTCCCTTTGGAGGAAGCTCCAATTCTTCCATTTACTCATTTTATCTGTCGTTCCGTTGCACCCAAGGGCAAAGTGTCATTTCTCTGCGCTCCGAGTAATTTTGTACAGCACCCGGAGAACAAACAAATATCAAGTGACTGAAGCCAAAGTGGATTTCACGCAGGAAGCCGTTTCCTCTTCTCCCCATACATTTTTAATAGAGGTTTTTCTCAACGGTAAGGTAGTAAGTAGACTTCTGCCCTGGATTTTATAAGTGGCTCTAGAATGGCAGTGGATACAAAATCGTAGGGCAAAAAGCGTTCTCGGAATATGCTGGTTTTTGACGGGCTTGCAGAGAGTGGTTTGATAACTATCTGGGTGCAAATGAAAAGCATCTTCCATTTCAGTTGTACAAAATGTGATCTCAGGTAATAGCGTCCGCAGTCGCTTCTCGGTGGTGTTTTAGAGCTTTGTACTGCCCAGCCTAATGATACGGGATATCGGGAAGATCTTAGAGCTCACTCTTCTGACTTAATGGTTTTAAATTTAACCGGATAAGATAGCACAATATTTTTGGTTATTTTAGAGGCTTAAATGGGAGCTGAACAAAGCTTATTAACTGGCGTCGCATCTCTGATAAGCGAAATGCTGCGCTATTTGACTAGAAGCTACAAAACATTTCTAATGCAATGACAGAAAACGTGTTTGATGAGGATACCATGCCCTCAAAACTAGGTCTTGGGGGATTTTCGGCGGTAAAATTATAGAGCTTATTTGTTGAGCTGGCGTTTTATGATCACTGGTAGCAGTCAAATGTGGAATTTATAGACTCATAGAATGGTGAAGGTCGGAAGGGACCTTAAAGATCACCTTGTTCTAACCTCCCTGCCATGGGCAGGGAGAGCCCTCACTAGAGCAAGTTGCTCAAGGCCCCATCCAACCTGGTCTTGAACACTTCCACAGCCTTCCTGGGCAACCTGTGCCAGGATCTCACCACCCTGACTGTGAAGAATTTCTTCCCGACATCCAGTCTAAACCTCCCCTCTTCCAGCTTGAAACCATCGCCCCTTGTCCTATCACTGTAAATAAAGAAGTTGTTTTTCGAGAGAAAGAAACTGCAGTAATTAAAAAGTACAAATCATCCATCACTTACTACGCAAAAGATATAAAAATCAATGAGAAACTCTAGTATCATTTTGAATAAGTGATCCCTATTAAATAGCTCCAGATTGCCTTTTTCTGCCTTAAGCAGATGACAACCGTTTATTGATCCGCTGCCATCTTCTGACGAACACAGTGGCTCTCTGGCATCTCCTCTGTGTCTACATTTGAGATCAGGAGAGCAGTTGTCCATTATTTTATTTTTTTTATACTTCTTATCCAGTAGATGTAACTGAGCTTATCCTTACAAAGAATCCCTGTATTTAGGCAGAGTTGGCGAGTATCTGAGAGCAACACAAAATCTGGAGATGCATTTTTTAGCAGCTGTCAGCATTTAGGGTAAGTGGGCTTCAGACTGCGTTTGGCTTGCTCTGAAGGACTGGAGAAGTTTGACAATTTAGAATTGAATTTACTTTCTGTTGTTTGAAGTCTAGGCTGCTACCTTTTCAAGATTGCCTACCGATACGTTCAAAAAATAAAATTGCGCGGTTATGATCAAATTTCTTTACATTAGCTGATGGTTAATCCAAATGTTTCTGTAAAAAGAAATACAATTCAAGAAAATAGAATCAATTGACTTGTAGTACAGCCAAGATTTCAGCCTCTTGGTGCCTAGAATCTTCCCTCTAGTTACTTTTGATGGGGGAGACATCTGGTGAACATGATCTCACAAGGACTTGTAGTGATAAGACGAGGTGTAATGGCTTCAAACTGGAAGAGGGGAGATTCAGATTAGGAAGAAATTCTTCACTCTGAGGTGGTGAGACCCTGGCACGGGTTGCCCAGGGAAGCTGTGGATGCTCCATCCCTGGAAGCGTTCAAGACCAGGTTGGACAGGGCTCTGAGCAACCTGCTCTAGTGGGAGGTGTCCCTGCCCATGGCAGGGGGGTTGGAACTGGATGATCCTTGAGGTCCCTTCCAACCCAAACCATTCTATGATCTTTAATCAGTAGTATTCTTAAGCTGCCCTTGCAACTCTTGGCACTCTTGTACCATTGGAGATTTCTTTGTACCTGACATAGTATTGTGCTTTGGAACACACCATCATGCCCCTGTAGAAAGGTTTCCCCACCTGCTTTCCCAACTAGGATCTTTTTAAGTTGTTGTGAGTTAATAGTTTCTTTTTCTGCAGCAACCTTTCCACGTTTGTGTTCTAAAATAAACTTTTCTACTCATAAGGCTGACTGATTTTTTTACTCCCTTCCACTTTATTTTTAAATACCTTGATTGGAGATGTTCAGCCTAGAAGCAATTTTCGCTTTTGCCTTTCATTTTGTATTTACAGTACTTTCCATTTTAATTCTGCCCAGAAGAAATTCAGTAGAGTAGGGTTGTATAAATACTCAAATGGCCTGTGCTGGCCCTTTCCATTCCAGGAAATATTGCCAATAAGGACATAATTCTGCTGCATATCAAGTATGAGATATGGAAAGATTACTGTCTGGTTGTTCCAGTCAGCAAAGGAAAAAAAAAAAAAATGTTTTCAAGTGACTTTTTGAGGTGGGACAATCCAGGAAGCGCAGACATTGAATAGTTGTTCTGAAAGAAAAGGTCTCAGAACGTGGTGACTTGGTGTGACGGGATGCAGAGCGGGACGAAAAGCCTTATAAAAAGAGATTAAAAAACCCAATTGTGTAATTATACCCATCCCTGGGGCCCGGGGATCAGCATCGGTGGTCACATTTGGATTAAAAGATCTATCTAGCTTGGAGAACACCAATTCTGATCAAGCGGAACCGCTGCATTGCTAATGGGGAGGACTTGACGCAGGGCTGTGAGTCGTTGCTTTGCGACAAATGCGTTTGGTGGCTGTTGGTTGATTTCTAGGGCTGCGACGCTTTGCAGATTTGCACGTTCCCCGCTTTTCAGCCGGAGTTTGATGCCTGAATTCGCAGCAAATTTAAGCAGGGAAAGAGGAAACGTAAGCAGTTGATGAGCGTGGCTTTTTCTATCGGCTTCCCAGGCCAGCTCAGTCGCCTCTCATGGGGTGCAGGGATCCTTTCACCTCCAAAGGGAAAACCAGCTTTGGCTTAAAGGCTTGTGAGAGCCAGGGGAGAGCTGAGAACCCGCTCTCGGAGGCCTGGGAGCGGGCTCTTCGCACCAGCACGGGGATTTAACGGAGCAATTTCCTGACTGGCGGAGCAGAGCTGATGGTGTGCTCGCTCCTCGCTGGCAGAGCAGCTTGGGCAGGATGTGTGGAGGAGTTTATTTGAAGTAACTAAATAAAAACTTCAGAGAGATTACGAATATTAGCCAACAGCTCAACCAACTGCCTCCTTCTCCAGAACGCTTTTGTGGATTTCTAATATGAAGGCAACATGTTGCTGTGGAGTGAAAGCGGCCAGGGAGATTCTTCTCTGCTCTCTGCCCCCTTCTCTTCCTCCCAGGCTGTGAATACGTTGGATGGGCACAGGGGTGGGGCAGGGCACTGGTTTGTCCTCCCAGTTTCCTGCTGTGTGAAATTTCGTAGAATCATAGGATGGTTTGGGTGGGAAGGGACCTTTCCAGGTCATCTGGTCCACCCGCCCTGCAGGGAGCAGGGACATCTGCAGCTAGAGCAGGTTGCTCAGACCCCCAGCCAACTTCCCCTCGAATGGGGCCAGGGATGGGGCAGCCACCACCTCTCGGTGTCAACAATTTCTCCCTTCTCTCTAGTTTAATTCTCCCCTCTTTTAGTTTCAAGCCATCCCCCCTTGTCCTGTCCTAACAGGCCCTGCTCAAAAGCCTTTCCTCATCTTTCTTTCAGGTCCCCTTTAAATACTGAAAGGCCCCCAGAAGGTCTCCCTGGAGTCTTCTGTTCTTCAGACTGAAAACCTCTCAATGTGTTCCCTCGTTCTCTGAATGCCTTGGGCGAAATAGTTATTATTGATGGTGAGGATCACCCTCCCCATCTTACAGCTGGAGTGTTTGTTGGAAATGTGCTTCATGGTCTGTAGGGGCTTCATGGGCTGGTCTTCCTCTCTTTACAAGACTGGAAAGATGCCCAGAGCATTTTGCTATCCATTTCTTACGACATCTCAGAGAAGCGCCCCTGGGAAAGGCGGAACTCCTTCTTCAGAGAGGGTGGAGAGCTGTCGAATATTGTCATGCTCTTCAGCCAGCATCTTGCACGGGTCAAGAGATACTGGGCCCATCTCCTGCACGGGACCTAAAAGGCTAATGGGTCTTTCAACACGGGCTAAATTTCAGTTCTTGGAGTAAAAGACAGTCCATTACTTTTTAGTGGTATGATTGAGGATGAGCAGTGTCTAGTAGTTTGGAGTGGAAAACATTATTTCCTTCTTTCTTCTCTCCTTTTCGTTATTACTTGGATCAAATAGCGCGTGCTGGCTTCGGTACAAGTATGTGAAAGAGGCTGCAGTTAATTAAGTTACAGGAGCCGTTTCCAGATAGGGCCAAGAAATATTAGAAATTGAAGTCACATTGAGCTCATACTCTGCTATCTTTTGTTACTCTGACACTGATGTGAAATTAGATACTCTTAATATCTGATGATAAAATATATACTCTGGCATGACCTGTTGGTGAATTGTCTTACATGAAAATAGGAATTTGTTCAAAATCTTACTGGAAAAGAAAAGGGGAAGGGTGATTTGAAACATTTGCTGGTTTACTTCCATTTTTCCCAACACCTCTCTCTCTGTCTCTTCAGTTTATTGATGGAGCGTGGCTGCACCTGCAAAGCACATAGTGCCCCGACTCACATCGGTTCTGATCAGGTTTTAAAACCTGAATGTAACGAGGCCAGGTGGCTGTTCCAAATTGCTCCCAGTCAGTATTTTGTGATTTTTTTTTTTTAATTTTTTTTTTTTTTTAATTTAGGAATGCCACATTCCTTTCATTCATCCTACTCCTGTATTATTTCTGATCCATGCCAGCGTTTAAGGGTGGGCGGCTGTCATTTGTTGACTTGACACGTTTGCTTTAGACGGGGCTGCCGATGTTACGCAACTGCTCGGCAGTTACATTGTCAAAGGAGAAGTGATAAAAAAACCTGTGAGAAGTGTTTGTTATGACCTTTTCTGTTGCTTTTCTTCCTTGTTCTGTAATAGTTTTGTGGAATCCTATCGTGTTTTGCATCCTGGAATGCAGGTGCTTTTTTTGCCTATATCCCTTTTTTTTCAAATAGTAGAGCAATTGAGGTTTGAAGTTAAGATTGGAGAGGAGAAGGCTCTGGGGAGACCTTCTCAGGGCCTTTCAGGACTTCAGTGGGGCTGTCAGAAAGATGGGGACAGACTTTGGAGCAGGGCCTGTTGGGGCAGGACAAGGGGGGATGGATTTAAACTAAAAGGGGATGTTCAGACTAGAGAGAAGACCTGATAATGAAAATCAGCTTGATGAAATAGTACATTTTATTTTCTTGCCAGTCCTTAACGTTTTCGATCGTCCTCAGTTTTTCCTACAGATTCGAAGGCATGAGTTTCCAAAGTGCTTTCCTGCTTCCTGCTCTTCTTGGGGTCCGTGGAGAATAGGGTTTTATCATTTGCATAAAAAGGAATAGGAGTTGTTTTTCATCTCTACTTTCATCTGACATAAAACATTAAGCTTTTACGAGTCTTCCAAGTTTCTCAGATCTTTTTGAGTCCATGTGAACTAGAAACCTCTTTTTTTTAGTGATCTGAAGACAAGCAAAGTTTGGTAAATGAAGACACGCAGGTTTCGCCACATCGTTCTTCTGTGTTATCTATTTTGATTTGAATTGTTTTGATTTATTTGCTGGTTTGGAAAGATTTTTTCATAGAACTTTTAACAGGAGGGAAAGAGGTGCCATTAGAGGGGTTCAGGTGAAGAACAGCTTCTGCTTCTAGACCCTGTGCTTCAGGAAAGGTTAAGACCTGCAGGATAAAGTTCAGGAGAGAGCAATTGAAATAATTTTCAATTAAGTTTAGGAAAGCGATTATTGAGAGGAAAGGCTTTGTTAACAATGATTACTTAGGAAAAAAAGAAAAAAAAAGAGGGAAAATAAGGAGGGGATTTTATAAACTTTACTTAAGCAGGAGGCTACCAGTTGACTTTCCAGTTTATTTTTCCATTCTCTGAAGGATATGACACAAGCTACCAGGCTTCCTTTTCCGAAAGGAAGATTCAAGAGTATACAGGTATATTCAGGTTTGCTCAGAGGGTTGATAAAATGACCCAGGTTATCCCAGGTTTTTCTGTGGTCTGGAGGAGGAACGGGCAAAAGCGGAATCCAAATGATCGTGTGTGAGAACTGGATGTGGGAAAAGCAATTCTCTGAGGCAGAGGTTTATTGGAAAGCTGTATTTTTGCAAAGCAGAAAGGCTTTGAGAGGCCCTCTAAATTTAATTTTCAGAGAACTAGCACTGTAGAATTATTTTTTAAAAATTAAATAAGAAGTAAAAGGTAGGGTTTATAGAATTGTTTGGGATTCCTTGTTCTTTCTGGTGATTCTTTCTGGCAATTCTCTGAGGCAGAGGTTTATTGGAAAGCTGTGTTTTTGCAAAGCAGGAAGGCCTTGCGAGGCCCTCTAAATTTAATTTTTGGAGAACTAGCACTGTAGAATTATATTTAAAAATTAAATAAGAAGTAAACGGTAGAGTTCGCAGAATTGTTTGGGATTCCTTGTTCTTTCTGGTGATGTTTTGTCAGTAAATTGCTCAGTTCAGCACTCTGCCAATCCGGAGTCTCTCGTTAGCTGGGAGGACGATTCCCGTTTGACATCCGCGGCTGAGCTGTCGGTTTGGAGCGGAACATCGGGGCAGGTCACGTTTCCGCCGTTAATTTAGATTTGACATCTCGTTGATACCTGGGAAAGGCTGTTGGAAAACATGAGGAGGCCGATAATGCTGGCACAGCAGGGTTTTCAGAAAGAGGTTGTGGTGACTTTCATCCCACAAAGTTAGGAAGTAAATACACCTCTGTGAAAATTATAGGAGGATTCTACACTAGACAGGATATTGTCCAGCTGTTGGTTTTCTCCCTGGGGAGGAAAATGAGAGACCTACTGAGTAATGACACTGTATTCACTGCGAGTAATCATGTTCTAATGGAGATCAGATTTCTGGGCACACTCAGGTAGGAAATGTTTCCATCTTATTCGCTGTGTGTGTTTATTGCGTTAGACCAGAGTGTTATAAGCATCTCTGAACTCCTGCATTAAGGAATTTATAACATTTAGTGTAACTTGCTTTTATATATAGGATTTTACACAAGCTTTTATTTGTATTTGTAATATAAAAAAAAAAGTCTTTACTGATGCAGAAGGACCTCAGCCCTTTCTGTAAAAAATGGATGACTTTTAATCTTCTCAGTCTGTGCCTGAGGGTTTAGAGGGTTCCATGATGTTGTAGGTGGAGGAGTTCGTTTTTACAAAACCCTGATGCTTTTGGCCATCTTTTGGAGGCCACTGCCTGAGAAGTCTCCACAGGCTTTCCTCCAAGGGCATCTGAACAGTGCATTACTGTTCCGTGGTAGCTGACATTCTGAATCTCACGTAGGCAAGTGACAAAGGACAAGGGCAAATATTTGCATCATTTCTTACCCTTTCGGAAGACCCTAGAATCTGAGGACGGGAGCAAAATTAATTTCTCGTGCACCATTTTGAATCCTGTGGATTTCTCTCCAACCTGCATTGGGGTGCTTGAAAGCAAGTCTGAGAATAAGCCTGAAGGAGAGGAGCCTGAGAGGAGACCTTATTGCTCTCCACAGCTCCTGGAAAGGAGGTTGGAGTGAGGCCGGTGTCGGCCTCTTCTCCCTAGTAACTAGTGACAGGACAAGAGGAAATGGCCTGAAGTTGCACCAGATTGGATATCAGGAAGAATTTCTTTACTAAAAGAGTTGTTAAGGATTGGAACAGGTGCCCAGGGAAGTGGTGGAGTCACCATCCCCGGAGGGGTTCAAAAACTGGGTGAGTGTGATGCTTTGTGGACATGGTCATGGAGGTGTTGGGTAGAAGGTTGGATTTGATGCCATTGAAGGTCTTTTCCAACCTTAATGATTCCATGATTCTATGATAAGTCATGGAGGGGGGAGACAGGAGTAAATGGCGTTAGTAGGAAGCCTCTAATCCTCTGAGCTCACCTGATAGATTTGCTCCTTAATTTCTGTTGCGTCACGATAATTATGAATGTATAATACAGCAAAGTAGTGCAATTTAAAAAAAAAAAATACAAATCCTTACCACTACAGCTGCTTATTGGTTACTTGTAATACTTGCATTGTACACTCTGAATACGCAAAGTGTTTGAATACCAGAAATGCTAAGGAAAAAAAAAAATAGTGAAGGTAGAAACCTTTTCAGTGTATTTGGGCAGGAAAAAAATAGTAGTTTTACTACTACCATAGGAAGAAAAATACATTTTCCAGCTTAGTTATATTTCTACTTGGAGTGAGTAAAAGTCATCACTGGTAACTCCTGAGCGTAACACAAGATTTTTCCAGGCCAGTGAGCAAGCACAAGACAGTCACAGTGGACCTTTCGTAATATAAATGTGTAATAAAGTCAGCAATGTCAACTCCAGATGTTCAGAAGCATCTGCCAAGCTCCAGAAACCCTTGACTTATGTTTCTTTTTATTCATTTGCTGGTTCTTAAGTTTTAAGGACTCCCTTGGATCTTGTTTTCCTGTAGCTGAGGATTAGCAGCTTGCTTTATTTTTAATGCAAAGAGCGAGTTTCTCACCTCCTTTGTCACATGCCATAAAATCTAACCGGACTGCTAATGCAAAGGGGTGAGCTGAGGTGGTGCTGCTTGAAGAAGCTCTATATGTCTACTCAATGAAACGTGATCCTGTAGTACAGTTAATTTCGGGTTCCTCCAAAGACGCCTGGGACCTAATGGCTTGATTCATGAAAGGGGATGACAAATACAGTAGTAAATGTAGGATGATGGTTCTCTTAAATAGGTACATTAATTACTTCCCTTTTATAGTGAATTTTTGTAAAGCTCTTCAGAAAAAAAAAAAAAAAAAAAGAAAAAGACTTTGATGAAATTGCTAGGCTACGTATAATTTACTTCTAAGCTAAAAAAAAATTCCTCTTGAATTTGCTTTAAGAATTTTGACAAGTCCACCTTCTCTAATTAAAAAGCAGATCCAGACAGACCAATATATCCCCAGTTTGTCCAGCAGAAAACTTGAAATGTGGTATTGTGGGGTGGACGGGGAAGTAATTCACTACTGAAAAGAAAGGAAAAAAGCTTCAAATTTAGAAATTGCTTAGGGAGAAGTTTCTCCATTCCAGATCACATCTCTGTAGGCAGCAGATGCAATATTTTTAGAGAGGGGTGCATTTATAGTACGTTTCTGCGGGCAGAAACGGGGGACTTGCTATGTCATCAAACAGCAGCATGAAGCTTTCATGTCACAGACAAAAAAACATGTTAGTGATGAAAAGGAAAATTGAAAAAATTAGGCTTCCGACTCAAAATCAGGAGAAGGGGCTGAAAAGCAGAGCTGCTGTCTCCTAAAATTACCAAGCGTAGCCCTTTTTTTTTGTTGTTTTTTTTTTTGCGGTTCCTTTGGTCTCCTTGAGGCCGTTAGTCCCGTGCTGCAACCTCTCCGCTTCCCTGGCAAGAGAAGCAAACAAATAATTACCCTGCTGGGGGATTTTACAAACACTGGATCCTGTTTTCTCTGCCTGTTTGCTTTCTGTGGGAGTTGTTGCTGTCAGACCTGCGAGCTGCCTCCGACCCAACCGCCGGCAAGCGAGAGAACGGCCTGTCAGGTCTGATGGGGCTCTCAAGGCGCACAAAGTTGACAGCAAAAGGAGGCCTGGAGAACTCCACTGGGGAGCTGACATGATTGATCACTTTGATGTGTATTAGCTCTTCTTTCAACTACCCTCGGAAAACGACGACTCAAAATCCAATTTAATACTCTCAGTGGCTCCTTTTAACTCAACTCTTTGTTGAGTCTTGTAGGACGTGCTTCTTGCTGATTATAAAATCACCATGGTCACAGAATGCCAGCGTTGGGGGGGGGTTGGAAGGTCCCTCTGGAGCTCCTCTGGTGCCCCCTCCCCTGCTCCAGCAGGGTCACCCAGAGCAGGGGGCCCAGCAGCGCAGGGTCCAGGCACCTTTGGAATCTCTCTCGAGAAGGAGACTCCCCAAGCTCTCTGGGCAGCCTGGGCCAGGCTCCAACCCCCTCCCACCAAACAAGTTGCTCCTCCTGCTCTCAGGGAACCTCCTGGGTTGCAGTTGGTGCCCAGTGCCCCTTGTCCTGGTGCTGGGCACCCCTGAGCAGAGTCTGGCCCCAGCCTCTAGATATTCTCTTCCTGTTTAGATGGTTCTGGTACTGGCATAAAAGTCACTATTGATATATTTAGCTCCTTACAAAAGTTTTAAACCATTTTCAGTATCATAAGACTGAAACTCACATCATATGATGAATTATGCTGCTATAAAGTATATAGTTTAGATGTCTGAAGAAACTCCAGATGTCCTGACAACTGTTGTGTTTCCATGTTCTAGTGCAAACAATCTAAACACTTTTCATCTGTCATTGTTCTAGTGCCATGAAAACTCTACACCAGGACTTTCACATCTCATTTTATTTTCAAAATAGCAGTAAAAGTAGCTTTGTGTTGGCCTGTGTCACAGTGTCTCTAGTCTTCATTTTGCAAGTGAAAAATAAAAACACCAATTTAGTGCTGCAACTTCCTGAGAATCAAGTAGGATTTAATTTATTTCCAGTTATTATCATTAAAGGTTGAGCTTTGCAATATAAATAATGGCTCACTTAGGAAACAATTCTGTGATTCTGTGAAATGCAAGCCTGATACTTATCCTTTTTCTGCTGATGAGATCAATTCTAGGAGAAGGGAGAAGGTTGTATTGCTATAGGAAGGATTATATCTCTTTCTTTAAGTGCTTTTGATTATTTAAGATTAGAAAAATACCTTTAGTGAAATGATCATCTGATTTAAACTGAAAAAAATGTATTTTGAGTCTCCTTTCTTGAAAGTATTTCAGAGCTGTGGAAGGGAAAATCAAAACATCCTAGTTTAGGGAGAAATTGTTGACTACGTGCCACCGATTTGGGCTTGGGCCTTCAGATTTCCATCGTTTAATATTCTCGATTGGTCACATTTATTTCCTATAGAGCATTAAGATCATCATAGCAACCAGAGCACGTGGTTTTATCTGAACCAGAAGGACTGCGGAAGAGACTCAGACGGTCCCTGTTGTTCTGTACAAAGATACATTTGATAGGAAGCCCAGAAACCATAAATTTCAGTTCCAGCTCTCCTCCTAATTGCTATTAATATTTCCAATTCCTTCACGTTACACATGGCTCGCAGTCCTGACTTTGAACCACCCAAAGATACTGTCATTTTCCCCAAGTAAATATTGGACAGCTTCTTCAAGGTCACTTTGAAGTCGAGCAGGGAACAGACTTCAGCTTTCTATTGCTTTGGCATCGAGACTCGTCAGCTCTGCCAGTCTTTCGACGGGATTATGGAAAATAATTCTCGTATTGAAAAACATTTGCACTTAGAAGTTGATTTGGATGGCGTGATAATGTTCATTTTGATGTTTTCAGCTAAAGAAAACTGCTCCTCTGTAAACAGTTTTGTATTCATCTAAATGCTCAGAGCCTCTTGGGGGATATTGGGCCCTTTTCTTATGATCACAGAATGTCTTTGGTTGGAACAGACCTTGAAGATCACCCAGTCCAACCTTCCACCCCACACTGCAGCTCACCACTAAACCATGTCCCTCAGCACCAGGTCCACACGCTGTTTGAATCCCTCCAGGGATGGAGACTCCACCGCTGCCCTGGACAAACTATTCCAATGTTTGATAACCCTTTCAGTGAGGAAATGTTTCCTAATGTCCAGTCTAAACCGCCCCTGGCACAGCTTGCAGCCATTCCCTCTGGTCCAGCAGGACTTCTGCTGATGCCAGCTACAAAAATGATAAAATTTGAGCGAATGAGCTTGTCTTTCAGCTCATTCTGGAAGAATCAGCCTAAATGCTTGGAGGACATGGGATGTCTTGAGCTGTTTCTAGTCATGCATAAAGCCATTCCTTCGCAGGTCCAGTTTGATTTCTGCCCAGCTCAGCAGGTTTTAACTGATGTTTCCATCTTGGGCATCTCGATGTGAAGAGGGTTTGGTGAGTTTGTGTTCCAAGGAGCTTTGTTAGCACAGCTTCAGCCCGTAGCATTTGGTGGGCTCGTGGCCCAGCACCATGGGATCCTGATTCCCAGTAAAGAGCTGATGCCCCTGGAGGGTTATTAAACTAGTTGTGCGTTTGCCAGGAGAGGCAAAGTGATTATTACTAATGTTGGATATGCGGTGGAGAATTAGAAGACGGATAAATCAGGCTTGGCCTTCTTAAAAGCCTTCATATTTTTTTTACCCTGACTCTTGATTTTGGGGGTCTTACGCTTTAACAACTCTGCCTTGACCATTCTCTTCAGTTCAAAAAGCTCCCACAAAAAAAAATGATCAAGTTCAGAGTTGATGCCGTTGACAATACGGGCGTTTGTTACACCGTGGTTGGCCAGATTTAGCTCAAGCTCGTCTCATTCCCTTCTCGTCTTGCATGAGGACCTATCTTTTGGTTGCAACATGGGGAGGCTGAGAGCTGGGTTTGCCCAGAAAAGACTGGGAATATATTGTTGTCTTCAACTCTACAGGTTGACAAATAAATTCCAGTTTGGTACTGGGGAAAATATCTGCAGATAAGGTGACCAAGCACTGGAGGAGATCTCTCAGAGAAGCTGTGGCATCTCCATCCTTGGAGCTACTCGGTTGACTAGACATGGCCCTGAGCAACCAGATCTTGCTTAGAAGTCAGTGTTAACTTTGACTTTGGCTTTGTTTTGACCAAAGGGTTTTGGAGCAGATGACTTTCCGAGGTGCCTGCCAGCCTACATTATTTCAGGACTCTGTCCCCTGAAGCTTCCTGACTTGGTAGAGCAGCCAGAAAGGAGCTGCTCTTGTGCAACCCATCCTTGTCTTGCCTGCCCTGGGCCACTACCTCGTGCTGGTCTCCCCAGGATTTTTTTTGCAAAGTGGGGATGGGGTGAGCAGTTGGTTGAGTCCCAGCACCTTTTTCCTGCTCCTGTGGTAGGATCAGCGCTGTGGAGCAGGTGCTGTTGGGCTCCCCATGCAGCAGAGAACTGAATATGGAGAGTCAACACTTTGGAATTGATCATAGGAATCTTGATCTTTCTGTTTGAAAGTACTCTGACAATTTCTTTTAAAACATCCGACAAAAATAGCGCAGTCTGGAAGCCAGCACAGGTTTAGGCACTTTTTAATTGCATATATTGATAAAAACAATGAGTCATTTGTGTTAATCTGCATGAGACTGTTAAAGACGTGGTTTGTACTGCGCTATGGAGAGAGTAACCAAGATTATTTAACATGTCTGAGAGGCATGAGTCACTGTCCTCACATAGGATGAGTGGATTGGTCAATGAAGGGAGGAATTGGTTGGATGGTCACATCTAGAGGGTAGTGATCAAAGGCTCCGTGTCCAGATGGAGATTGGTGACGAATGGTGTCCCTCAGGGGTCTGTGCTGGGACCAGTGCTGTTCAGTATCTTCTTCAGTGACACAGACAGTGGAATCAAGGGCGCCCTCAGCAACTTTGGGGATGACACCAAGCTGAGTGGTGCAGTTGATGTGGCCTTTCAGAGCTTCCAGGGGCCTGTCAGAAAGATGGGGACAGACTCTGGAGCAGGGCCTGTTGGGACAGGACAAGGGGGGATGGCTTTAAACTAAAAGAGGGAGATTTTAATCAGAGAGAAGGGAGGAATTGTTGGTGCTGAGGGTGGTGAGAGCCTGGCCCAGGGTGCCCCTAGAGGTGGTGGCTGCCCCATCCCTGGCCCCATTGCAGGGGAGGTTGGATGGGGCTCTGAGCAACCTGCTCGAGTTGCAGATGTCCCTGCTCCCTGCAGGGGAGTGGGACCAGATGGCCTTGCGAGGTCCTTTCCCACCCAAACCAGTCTGTGATTTGGTGACATGACAACATACTTAATACAGACAAGGGCTTAAAAGATTTGGGGAAAAGTGAATACGCTTCCAGCGTTCAGGCCGGGACATCTGGTGTCAAAACAATTGATGACATTGAGAAGCAGGACTCTGTTCTCAGCTGCCATCGACTGGGTGTAAACAGCTGCAGAATTTGGCCCATAATCTTCAGGAAAAAAAAAAAAATAAAATGGAAGTGTAGGTAGAACTTCTTCTATAAACTGTTGTGGGAAGCTCTGATTTCTTTTTCTATTGTGCCACCAAATTTTGCAGCAGATGTGTAGCTCTCTACGATACGTCGCCATCCGCTTCCTCGCCCGGTTTTCGTTGTGTTTGCTGGAGCCAAGGCGGATAAGGCTGCCACAGCTCCCATGAAAGCTTCCATTTCTACTTATTCCACTGTTTAGAACAGAGAATAAAAAAAGGATGCTCTTCAAAGGGCTCCATCATTTTCGTTTCATGTTATTCAGCCCCAGCATTACGTCAGTGGCGTGTTTTTCCGAGGTGCTTTGTTCCATTGAGTGGGAACAGGCTGCGGAAAATATCTAAAGACGTGAAGATAAACAACCCTTCTCTCTCCCTGAGCCCGGCTGTCAGCAGAAGGATGATTTGAGGTTTTTGCCCAGAAAGCTGAGGTCTTTGTGCCTGCCACATCACAGGGCACCTCTGCTGCCTAAAGCAGAGCAGCCTTTGATTTCCACTCCAAAGATGCGTCGAACCGGCAGGTTTGGGTTGGAGCTCCTCTGCAAATACTTGGTCTGATCCAGAGGGCTGAAGGCCACAGCGAGGGGCAGATGCGTGTGCATCGCGTAGATGTCCAAAATTGCACTTTTTAGTGCTTTGCAACTCTGACAAAATGGGATTTTGTTCTTTCTAGTCCTATGATTGTAGTCAACTGATTATTTTTTTAATCTTGCAAAGTGTTTATCTAGGTTCCTTATCAAAAAACAAAGGAGCCTCCTAGTCCTTATACCAGAAAACAAAGTTTTCTAGATGCCCTGAAACCTGCTGAAGAAGGGGTGAAAATTAGTGTAAGAATTTGGTATCCCATGTGGTGTAGAGCACGATATGTTTAAGGGAATTTAAAAGAAGTGCATGTGCAAGAGTAGTTGGTACCCAGGAGTATGATCAGTTTATGTCTCACTTACTTGATGTTTTTCTTTCATAGTTTGTTAGGTTTTTTTGAATTATTTTCATAGAAGAGGGGTAAACCAGAAAAATGTAATGTGCAGTCCTTGTCTATATCATTATAAAGAGAACTTTGCTTTTTTGGGATTCATTTTCCAGATTTTACTTTATTAATCATAGAATGGTTTGGGTTGGAAAGGATGTGTAAAGGTCATCTAGTCCATCCCCCCCGCCCTGCAGGGAGCAGGGACATCTGCAATGAAAGCAAGTCCAACCTCCCCTGGAATGGTTCCTGGGATGGGGCATTGGCCACCTCTCTGGGCACCCTGGGCCGGCCAGCGTTTCTGAAATAATGAGGAGTTGAGGAGATGATCGTACCGGTCATCAGTCTGTAGAAGAAAATCAGGAAAGCTGAAAATGGAATCATTGACATTGTATTTTACAGCTCTTTGTATGAAAGGAGAATTTTCTGATGGTGATGCCCTGGTTCTGGCAGCACACCAGCTTTCCCCCACTTCTTTTGCAAGTGGAGCTGGAAATGAGACAAGACCCAAACCAAAAGATACCGATTCCTTGGCTTGCCCTGGTTAAAATACTGGAGACTCTTCTCTGTCTCAGACATGAGCCAAACACAGGTTGGCCTCACGTTTAGGGAGGTGAGCACCTTTTGCCATTTTCGATGCTGTAGGTTCATCCTGCCGGGCTTGAAGTTGTTGCCGCCACAACAGCTCAGGTCTTACTCCAGGTTTGTACCTTCCAGCCTCACAAAAACATCTCAGGAGCTTCAGATGCCGAGGGCATCCACAAACTGCCTGTGTTGAGGTACCAGAATCTTGCCTTTTTTTGTCCCACTTGGAAGGTCTTGTTGCTAAGGCACCAAACTGAGTTTTCACTGCGGGCTTTCTGCTTAACTATCAGCAATTTTTTTTCCCCCATATATTGAACTGGTTTTGCTCCAGTTCCCTGAAATTACTTAATATTTCCTTGTCCTCGTTGTTCATCTGTCTTAACTGGAAGGTTCCTATGGGAAGATCTTGAGCTAAGCGGACACCAGAGCTGGGATCTCAAGCGGCTGTCTCTTGTGCCTGAGTAGTACAAATGGTAGTAAATGAGTGAAAAGCTGAGAAACCCTTTGGGAAAGGAGCTCTTGTTGCTGACATTTGTAGATGAAGCTCTTGGGACTTAACACTGCCCTAGACTGTAAAGGTCAATAGAGCCTCTGTAGGAGTTGTGTGTGCTAATTAATATTAATGGTGTTAGGAACGGCCAATCAATTGCTTTTGTAGGGAGAGTTGTTTCCTGTTGCTGAGTACAAGTGGTCTTGTCCTTAATTAATACCTGAAGTTCTAGTAAAGGGAAGTTTTAATTAAAGAAAGGAAATGCTCAGTGGTCTTTGTGATTCTGAGCATTCTGCCCCTCCCTGTTTTCACTTGAAAGGACTTGGAAGTGTTTGTGTGACACTGTTTGTGTCAGCTCGGCAGCGATGCTCCCAATTTGGAAGAGGATAAAAAGGGACACGTATTTTTATCAGCCTTGCAAAGTTGTCAAGACAGTTTACCAGACTGGGTGCAAATCTTTTGCCTTTTTTTTTTTTTTTTCCCTCCACCGTTCTACTATGGTGGTTGAAGGAAATGTTGGGCTCTGTCAGTGTCTCAGCCCACTTCTTTGTAACGCCGGCCTTAAAAATTGTCACTTAACTTGTAGGTGTTTAGAGGAAATTTGTGCGGAAGTAAATCCCGTTACGGATGAAAACGCTCTGTTTGTCCTGCCAATTATTGTCCCTGCTCTCATGAGTAAGATCTTGGGTCTGAGCGGTGACCTTGAGGTTAAAAAAAAAAATTACTAATTACCAGGCGTTGAAAAATGCTAATTAACCCAGCCAACCATTAAATTGTTTAGATTACGTTTGATAGGATTTCATTAATATAAAGTATAAACTCAGACTTTGCTGCTGTATGAAATGCCATTGAAATTAGCGCTTACTCCTTAATAACCTTTCGGGTTTTAAAGAGAGGTTTTTCTCACTACTGTAAACACTCCCATATCCTTCAAAAAATGGTTCTTACTATGTATGATATTTTATTGAGATTCAGCAGAGTACTTGGGCATTTCCTTAATTCCAACTTCTTATTTGTAAATTTGGATTTGGGAGAGAGGTTTTTTTTCCTAAAGACCACGACAACTTAGTGATTTAGTTATAGAAATTACATTTTTCCTCCATTTTTCAAGGGAGGGGAGGGAAAGAAAGAAAATCTCTTGAAAAAAATGTGGTAACATCTAAATATAGTCCCTTCACTACTAAGGGCATCATTTACTAAAAGAACTATATTTGGAAATAACCCAAGTTGTCTGTTTCCCTGCCACAGAATATTAGTTTTAAATTGTTGGAGGAAGTGGTTCATTTGCCTGATTGCTAAGAAGCTTTTCTGTCAGGGGCTGTGAGAAGAAAACCTCCCCCTTAAACCTCTAGGATTTGGTCAGCTGGGTGTCACCGAGCAACCAGCTTCAGCTAAAGTCGCCCTGTTTGTGCAAGAAAACCTTCTTTCTGAACACTTTCCTCCTGGTAGGCTTTGTCTGGAAAAAAAAAAAGAGATCCCTGAACAGGACAGGCTTCCTCGTTCCATGTTCCAGCGTGGTGGAGGTTGGAAGGAATCTCTGGAGCTCCTCTGGTACCCCCACCCTGCTCCAGCAGGGTCACCCAGAGCAGGGGGCCCAGCAGCGCAGGGTCCAGGTGCCTTTGGAATCTCTCCAGAGAAGGAGACTCCCCAAGCTCTCTGGGCAGCCTGGGCCAGGCTCCAACCCCCTCCCACCAAAGAAGTTTCTCCTCAGAAGGAAAAAACGACACAAATGCTGCAGTTGTGGCTGCCACCCCATGACCAAGAGAGAAGCATCTGCTTTCCCCAACTTTCCACAGAGCTGACGGACAAACTGAACTCGCCCTTTGAGAATTAAGGGGTGAAAACATCAAATCCCCAACCACAGCCCTTGGCATCTTTTTATAGTGTCACCTCAGGCCGTGGTGTGACAGCAATGTGACAAGCTGTGAAAATGTCGTTAGCCCCCAGTGCAGTAGGATGGTACGTGGGTCACCGGATTGGAGGCCGATGGAGGAGCGGTGGGGCGGAGTCTTTGGGAGAGTGCGTCATCCTAGGTGATAGGGTGTATCCTTGGATGACCAGCAGCTCCCAAGCTGCCCAGATTACCATAAACGATATCCCAATAAGCCAACACCCACCGATGCCGGTTTTGTCTCTCTGGGGCAGGCGAATTTGCATTTTTAATTCAGGAGGAATCTCATTGTTGCAAAGACTGAGAAATGCCAAACCAAGCCAAACAAGGAAAGCCTTCGGCCCTTTTGCAGGAAATGGTATTTTTACATTTCAAGATGGATTTAGTGGAATTGAATTCCAGAAGCCCGATTATGCAGCTGAAAGAATGCAGGGTGAGCCTACATTTGATCTTCTTTTTTTTATTTTTAGTTTTAATTTGTTTTTTTGTTTTGTTTTTTTTTAGCTAAAACTTGTCAAAAGAGTAGTTTTTTTGTGACGGTAGCTTTTTCGGATTAAATATTTGCAGCCTTCTCTGTCTGTCTAGGCAAGAATTGTCTATTGGAAAGCGCCAGTAAAACAAGACATCGTTCAGCAGGAGGAGATGTGCTTGACTGTCACGCCTGAATGGGATACTGGTATCAGTACTGGATTAGGACTAGGAAAGGTGGGATATTTGGGAGCCCACTAAACCCTGCCTGAAGGCAGCAAAGAGGCACGTTGTAGATCCATTGCGTAGCAGAACCGTAGACACCCTTCAGCTGGCATTGTCTGGAGTGGTTCAGGTGGTGAGCAGAACCATCTGGGCCTTCCCACCAGGCTGAGGGCTTCTCTTGGGCACCCCAGGAAATGTGGTGGTGGCTTTTCAAGGGTTGTTCTTCCCTTTTTAAGGCAGAGGACTAGCTTAACCTGGTATCGACTCAGACAGCAACACAGAACTACTTAGGAATTGAGTCAAGTTATTACTCCTGATAGTAACTGACTATGGAAAAGGATTGTGGTGGTTTTTTGTAGTGGTCGTTGGTCTTTCAT
This sequence comes from Baryphthengus martii, assembly GCA_013396935.1. NCBI lineage: Eukaryota > Metazoa > Chordata > Aves > Coraciiformes > Momotidae > Baryphthengus > Baryphthengus martii. The sequence continues at coordinate 7,971 of VWZK01018608.1, read as the reverse complement.
TGCTTTCATTATTTTTTTTTTTTCTTTTTTGTTCTAAGATACATGATGGGACTCCACATTATTATACATAACAGAATGTTATTAAAATGGAATCATAGACTGGTTTGGATTGGAAGGGACTTTTCAAGGTCATCTGGTCCAACCCCCTGCAGGGAGCAGGGACATCTGCAGCTAGATCGTTGCTTCCAGCTTTAACTAGATCCCAGTTTACGGCTGCGTGATAGTTTATAAGTTACAGTATGTCGTTCTTATTTGTTGGACTTTGTCTTCAAAAAAAATACAGTTTGGAAATGACTGGTTGGCTTTTTCAAAGATGATGTTTCAATGATGTAAAATAGTGCTCGACGTCATTCTGATCTGAAGAAAATAGTTCTCTAAGGAAAGCCGTGTAAGCATTTCACCGTTCCTGTTCCTTACTGTCCTTCCTCTGCTTCATACAGTGGTGCGTTTCAGAATTTGGGTCTGTCTCAAATTGGTATCTCAAATTGAAGCTGGACTATCGCCGCCTGATTCTCCAGATGTGTACTTCCAGTGGTATTTGATCAAGCTGACCTCGTTAGACCTTCCCATTCATTTTCTCCTGAATTATACCTGGGCCAAAACCCAAAGAAAGAGCTTTAAATGAGTTTTCTTTTTTTTTACTCCTGTAGATCTCGATTGAGGCCAAAGTTCTGCTCCGTATCATTTTTCTGCTTTGCATTCCCGACAAGGAGCCTCTGGATTGCAAAGTCCAGCGCAGCCAGAATTTGCTGTGCAACCTCCTTCACCCATCTCTCCCCAAACCGCTGTGTGCAGAGCGCAGGTTTAGACCCATTTAGGCACAATTCTGTTGAATATTTTGTGAGAATTCTGCCTGTTCCTCTGAAGCGGCTGAGGTAATTAGCATATTTATATAAAGCCATCTTGACGAAGGCGTTTGAAAACCACACAGTTGGAAATCATAACTAATTCAGTCTCGCATACCTTAGACCTTCTGGTGTCTCTTGTGACCATGTGCACTTCTCTAGTAGTACTGTCAAAGGGTAATTCAGGGCTTTTTCTCACTTTTGTTTTTTGGCTTGGGAAAAGTGAAAGTGCATTTTGACTGGGATGGATGCACAAAGACGCGTAGCAATTTACAGCTGAGAAAGACCTTCTGTGCTTGAGAGTTCCCCTGGTTTCCTTCCACTCCATCAGCTGGTCTCATAAAAAGCTAGAATCTCTATGTACGCAAACGTACCTTTAAAAATCTACCCTGTCCCTTTTTTTGTTTCTCTTGGAGAAGTTTTGGTTGGGGTTGTTTTGCCGTCTTGGTTTGAAACTTTGTTCAGATGAGATCCAAGGAGACCCCTCCTGGGGTAGAGTGTCCAGCTCTGGAGACCCCAGCACAACACAGACAGGGAGCTGGTGGAGTGGGGCTGGAGGAGCCCCAGCAATGCTGGCAGGGCTGGAACCCTCTGCTGGGAGGCCAGGCTGGCAGAGCTGGGCTTGTGCAGCCTGGAGAAGAGAAGGCTCCAGGGAGACCTTCTGGGGACCTTTTGAATACATATAAGGACAGTTTGTAAGAAAGATGGCACTCACAAGGAAGGATGGACTCCATGGAAAGGTTTATAAGATGTTTGCAGGGGGATATGAAATGCTGTCACCCATCTCAGGTTAGTCCAACGATGCCTTTTTGGAAATTTCAGTGGCTCTACGTATTCTTTGGCTGGGGAACGTTGAGAAGACAGTTCTAAACAGACAGCCACTTTGAATTAAAACATCACCTGGTGCAGACTACTAAAATACCGTCTGAAAGGTATTTTTCAAGCTCAACTTGCACTTGCAAATTCCTCAGGATTGAAAAATAGAAATGGTGTGTTTGGTAGGAAGGCCACTCTGCGCCCGTCACCAGAGTCTTCTGGGTACAACCAGTTTCTTCTGAATACTTGGAATTCAGTTCAGGTCAGTCGGGTTTTGATACAACACCTGATGTGTATCCCCATTCTGGAGCTGTTGCCTGGAGCTTAAACAAGTCTAGATTTGGCTTCGGCACCATGATTTGTTTTTTGGTTGGTTGTTTTTTGCTTTGCCCACCCAAAGCTTCTCCGTTTATCAGTGGTGATTCTTTTTCCATTTTGTGTTGTGTCTTCACTGAGCGTTTTTTCACTGTAGGAACTTCCCAAAGTACGTTCCCTGCTGTCAACGTGCTGTCACTGAAACGAAGCACGGTCTTGCTGCTGCTGTGGGCGAGGGAGTCCGTTGGGCTCTGGTTTGCAGACCTTGCAGCAAAGGAAGCTCAACATCGACAAAACCCCATATGACACACATTTGTCACAACATTAGTTGGGTAATTGCTGTAATTAATTCCTCGTACTCACTCTGGCTCGTAATTTCCTCACGGGCTTAGCGCAGCCGTCGTCGTGTAAGGTGTGTGAAGCCACCTCTGTTTCTCTTGAACTTTGGTTGTGCCGGTGATTGTTGTCTGCTGACTTGCACCAAAGTGTTGGGTGCTGTTTTGTACTTCTGAGCAGCACAAGTTTCACAACGTTGTAATTCCAAGCTCTTGCTTGGAAGGTTCGTGTGCTTCAGTACTAGCAGGATGTAATTACAACTCCGAGGTGTAAAGTAGCGGGAGGAGATTCCTAAGGATGTTCTATGTTAAGATAAGCCAAGTCATGCTCAGACGGGACAACGCCTCCCACATTGGGGATCCGTTTTCAGAGGTATAAGATGCTCTGGTTTAAATACAGGTAGCCAGGGCAGGTTCTCCACTGATGAGTGTCTGGACTATGATCTGCAGCTCCAGGAATTCACAGAGGCTCACCAGGGAATCTAACCCAACAGAGCCTTCCGTGCCGTATTCCTGACATACGGCGTCTACTCTTCTTCTCTACAGCACATTGAATAAAATAGTCCTCTGTCCTGAAACTGCAACCACTTTGGTCAGCTGCAACAATCCAGGTGTGGGAGATATCTTAAAGAGAAGACCTGGAGATAGGGTTAGATTCCATTTTATTAACGTTTAAGTGACTGCTGAGGAAAGAAAATGAAGTGGATGCTGATGAAGTATGGAGATTTTAGTGTAGATGTGGTGCTGAGGGACGTGGTTTAGTGGTGACCTGGCAGTGACGATTAACAGATGAACTTGATGATCTTAAAGGTCTCTTCCAGCCAAAACCATTCTATCATTCTGTGATTTTATCAGTCAGAAAGATGTTGCAAGCACCTCAAGGAGAAACGAACAAATAAATCTGTTTGCTTCTCAGTGGAGGGAGAACATCAGATGTTGAGCTTGAAAAACAACTGAAAACTAATCAATTTGAAGAAAGGCAGCCAAAAATATGGACACTTGGGGTGGTCAGAGCACTTGGAAAGCTTTTTTGTGCCATGAGAGCTACGTTAAAGGATATGAGGTGCTTTCTGATCTGACTGCTCGGTTTGTCAGGGGAAAAAAAAAAAAAAAAATTCAGTGCAACTTGGTCTGGTGTGTGAAATCCCTGAGCAGGGTGATAATTCTCTTGTTTAAATGCCTCCAGTGAGAGCATGTTTAGAATTCTGTGTCTGACCCTCAGCACGCGCAGGGTAGACAGCTGCGGATAAACTCACTGTTCTGAAACCTCCATCAAAAAATACCTTCTAAGATAATTTGAGATCTTACTATTTGGGTTTGGTTTAAGTTACGAGTAAAGAAATAGCCATGGAGTTTTTGCAGCTTCTCAAATTAAGGAGAGTTACTGGAAGGACTGGTCTTCATTCCAACAGACTTTTAGATAAAGCTCAGAGTTTGAAAGACCTATCAGGAAATTCAATCACTAAGCATCAGAGTTGATGGTTAGCCAATAAACAGGACTTTGAAAAAAAAGGAAAGTAACTGAAAATGCCCCTCTTGCTTCCTCACTGCTAGTAGTGTTACTGACATGCAGGCTGCATTTACAAGAATTCCCTACTCAAGTTTTACTCCTGTGAGTTATTTACACTGATAAACCCCAAATTCCCTTTTTTTCTTCCAACTGCTGATCAGAAGTCACATCACAAAATATTTTTGTCAGTAAAAGGAGATGAGAAGTTAGTAATAGTATGGGAATGTTTTTAATCTATTGGTAGTGGTGCTTGTGAGGAATGTGTACACTATCCTTTTATCAAAACCTACAGGAGTTTTTTTCCTCTCTTTTCAGTGGCAGTTAAAATGCCTTTCAGTTGTATTTTGGAGTTCGAAGTCGGTGGGTAGGATTTTTGTGGGGGATGAAGGAGCGAGAGAAACAATGCTTAGATCCCAATGACTTAAAAAAAACAACCCCAAAGTAACCTCTGAAAGAATGAGTAGTACGTTTACTGAGGTGTCTTTTTGAAGGCAAAAATATTTTGTTCTGAGGACTTCACTGCCATGTCCTGGGAGGCCACCTGGCTGTTATAAATCTCTATTCAGGAATGAAGAGTTACAGAAACTAATTTTGACTCATTTGCAGAGAAATTGCCTGGATGGAATTGCTGGTGACACTCCACTTACCAGCTTGTCAACCTCTGAGGCAAGAGAAAAGGCCATTAAAGCAGAATATATTCTCATTTTCAGGTGAGATACCGTCAGCAGCTTGGGCCAGCGTAGCCTTTCCTTTGGAAAGTACATTGTAGAAACAAATCCTGTCCGTTAATGTAGTTTAAATTATACTTTTAAAGTGATTTTAAAACGTTCTTCAGCCCAGTGCTGTTGATGGGCCCAGTGGTCTCATTTCCCCAAGGCTTCTTTTCAGCCCTACAGCCTGAGATACCATTCCCGTTTACTGAGATTAAAAAACATCACAGCATTGATTGTCTGTTTCAGATTTCTTAAGCAAAATGATTTGAATCGTGAACTACCCCACTGAAGTCACAGCTCAAATGATTTCTTCAGCCTTCTTTACTATTTTTCCCACTTCTTTAAGTAATGTTGCATTCTCTTCATTAATTTTTCAGACTCTTTCAATTCAATACGCGATGTGAAATTTAGCTGTCGGATTTTGCTTCTTAAAAACAAGGGAAAAAAAAAAGTATGATTTTAATACTGAAATGCTTGAAAGGGAACAGGAAATCCCAATGAGATTGTAGAGTAATAAAAGCAATAAATAATGTTCCCTAGAGACCTTTAAATAGGTGGATAAGTGTCATTATTCCCTTTGTAAAATGTCAATAAATTGAGGCCTGGGCTTCACAGAAGTTGAACTCAGGCTAACCCAGGAAGCCGGCAGCTCAACCCGGGGTGAAACGCAGCCAGTTGGCTTTTTCTGGAATCAGCTGGCAGATAAGGCCAGAATATCTTCCTCTCTGTCCTTCGGGGCAGTTCCAGTCAAGAAAGGTCAAGAGAGGGACAGGAATTTGGATGGTATGCTGCTTTCAGAAGTATGCGTCGTATATTTTGTTTTGTTTTTCTGCAACTCTTTGCTTGGGAGCAGAAAATGACAGTGAAACCATCTGTGGTAACCTGCTGGATTGATGTTTCTGTCTTGACAATGTCCTGTCATACTGAGCTTGATTTAGATCTTGTCACCAAAGGAAAGAGTTTTGTTTTTTTTTTTCCCTGAACTTTCACTGAGATTAAGCCAATTTCATTAACTTTTAATTAAGACTCTGAATATGGAAGCTTACTTTTGCTCCCCATCTTTTTTTTTTAATTTAGTACAAAAACATTTCTAATGAAGCTTTGTCTGCAAGACAGATGATAGTAAATTACTTCAGACAAGGATTGCCATTCCAACAGCTCAATCAGATTCAAAATAATAGTTTTAAAAATACTTAAGATGAGGCCTGGCATTCAAAACACTGTATATCTAGGTCCGAGGAGTTGCATGGGAAACCCCAGATGTCCAAAAAGAACAATTTAAACTCCACAGCAGAAGTGTTTTGTGTAGATAGCTACTTTTTCAGCTTCTGGGACCAGATCCCCAAGGGGAATGGAAAAATGAGCTTTGCCTCAACCTGCCTTTTAAGTTTCCAACCAGTCTATTGTGTGGACAGAGGAGAGAATCTCTGACCTCCCCGATTTTGCACAGAAATGTTTTATTTTGGAGCTTAGATGCTGTAGAGATAAGATGATTGAAAATGTGTAAGGAATGTAAACACCTCTGGGGAACTGAATCAAAATTGAGGGCTAAGGGGAAGCAAAGTGATTCTGCAGCAAAACGAGAGAGGGGAGAACACACATGGAATGAAACTTTCATAAGAAGGAAAGACAGACACCCAACGGTCACCAGGACATCAACAGCACACAAATCTCAGAATAAATGGCAGGGCTGTTTGCTGTCAGAGTCTTAAACTGTGCTTCAGTTGTTTGCTACACATAGTAGAAGTATGTAGTAGAAAGAGAAAGAGTGTGTGTGTGTGCTTATACAGATTTTCCATACCACGATGCAGTTTGGGTTAGGGATGAAGCATCAAAAAGCACAGTTACAACCCAAACCACGGTTGTTCTAATCCAGAATGGAACAATGGGACTTTAATTTCTCATTTTGGAAGATAGCTGCTTTCTTTCAGGTGGTTGGTAATGTGTAATATAGTTACACATTATATAGACCGCTTTCTCTCTCCTTGCTTCAAAAGATACAAAAAACGGATTATTTTTTTTAAAACGTGAAGACTCATAAGGTGTGATTTGAGAAAGTGGTGTCATTTCAGTCAGTAACCTCTTAAAATCTAGGCCTAGCTGTATGGAATCCCCCTTTGCTACCTGAATTGGTCTCCTCAGAAGAAGGTTTGGTACCTACACGGGCTTTGCCATCTGCCTTGGGCTCAAGGGCCTTGGCAGATTTAAGGGTAGGAAATAAGTGCAGGAGATGTGTCCAAGGAACTAGAAGTGAAGCAGGGCTGGAGATCTAGTATTCCCCAAATTGATGGAAAGAATGTGAGTGAGCCAGAAACCAAGGAGAAGAAAAATTAATGACTGCCAGTTGAAAACCAGAAGTCAAGTCCTAATGCCTATCGAAATAGTACCTTCAGAGATTGGTGGGAGTTGGAAGGGACCTCTGGAGATCATCTCATCTACCTCTCCCTGCTAAAGCAAAGCTGCGTTTATCTGTAATAATGTTAAATATTTGCTGCTCAAATAGTGGGTATGGAGAATTCCACTGCATGACCTGTAGGGGATTATCTCTCTGGAGCTCCCGCTACACAGGGATAGTCATGCTCTGAATTAGCCCAACAGATGGAAAACTCAGTGGGAAAGGTTCTTCACTGTCCTCCTTGGAAAGATATTTCACTCTTCATGCCTCCCTTTTGCAGCTGTAGTAGAGGGAGAGCAAACTTCACCCCAATCTGAAAGCTCTCACACTGTGGTATAGAAAACTCTCAATTACAATTATCTCAAAATTAATGGATTTCCAAATTGAAGTGTTGACTGTACTGTCTCTTTTTTTTTTTTTTCTTTTTTTAACTGTTCCAACTAATTGCTGATGGTATTTATGCTGGTGAAAACTACCACTTGGTGTTACTTTCCCCCCACACGGAAATTATTCATCCATCCATCAAAAGGTTTGTGTGGGTGATAATGATGCAGACAATAGCGTGGAGCTGCAGCAGCTCACCTTCAGCAACGCTCTCCCCGTAGACCCTGACAAGCTCCTGCTTTGCAACTATTCAGCACAATACACTGAATATTATTTTCCCAAACCGTGCAGAGTGTTTTCTAAGGCAGGGGGTCTTTGCAAGGAAACTCCACTTGGGCAGATGGAGCTACTACCCAAATTGGAAGCTGTGCTGTTCCTCAGCTTCCTCCTGCCACCCCGACTTGCCTGCTCTGAGAGTCTGTGCTCAGTGCTGCTCATCAAAAACACCCCAGCCACAGCCAAAGGAGCGGAAGGTGGGCAGAATCCATACTCACAGAGATCTGTCAGGGCATGGAAGACCTCCAGTCGTGGCATTAATGGAACCGATATTCCTTGGGTTTAGCTTTGGGCATTTTAACTTCTTGATGTCATTTCGAAAATACAGGGGAGTTTTGAGGTTTTCGTTCACTGAATCCCAGCATGGTAGGGGTTGGAAGGT
>VWZK01018607.1:0-24422 GCA_013396935.1 Baryphthengus martii | reverse complement strand
CCAGTCATAGAAAGAGAAGCCATGCTCCAAATAATTTGTATATCCTAGTAAAAGATAAGATACAAAAAAAACCCCCTCATATCACACACCTTATTTGTTGGAGGTTAGGATTTTTGGGTTAGAATATGCAAGTTTTTCTGGATATTTTAAAATTACTGTGTTTTTTCAGCAATTCAGGTTGGAACTGACTATCTGCACAGTTCAGAGCCTAAAGACTTTTAGCAAAATCTGAGACCATTTTCTTCCATCTCATTAAAGAATAATGAGGAATATTTAAAAAAAGAAATGCTTTTGATAGAGGGTAGATGGAAATTCTCTGTGCCTGCCTTTTCCAAATCCTGTCTGCGCTTTCCAACTTACTGCCCTGCCAGCTCAGCCTTGTTTCACTTTCTTCCATGGCATAAACCACAAAAACCCACAACATTTTAAGGTGATTGGTTTGCTTGGCTTGTAATTAAGTGGAATAATTCATGAACCCTCATTTTCTCTTTTTGCACCTCTTCATCTTGTGCCTGAGAAGCAGTTTTGAACAGAACAGACTGATCCTGGGTGGACACCGTCTTCTAATCACAGAATGTCAGGGGTTGGAAGGGACCTCAAAAGATCCAGTCCAACCCCCCTGCCAGAGCAGGATCACCTAGAGTAGGTCACGCAGGAACATGTCCAGGTGGGTTTGGAATCTCTCCAGAGAAGGAGGCTCCACAACCTTCAGTCTTCTGTCACCCTCACTGTGAAAAAGTGTTTCCCTTATGTTTACATAAGGAAAATATTAAGGGAATGTTTAATGCTGTCGCCTTCCAATCCCTCCCATGAAATGGTATCGGTGCTGAACGTCTCTGGGCAGCAAGTGTTAGCATTCCAAATCCATCACCTAGAATTTCTATGGGGAGAATGTGATTTCATCCCAGAAGAATTATGCTAGCCTTTAATCTGATTTGCTCTCTGGATTTAAAGATGTGTCGCATGTAGAGAGCCTCTCTATCCAGTTAGAAGATTTCCAAAGGAGAGCAGGCCTTTTTGCTGCTCTCATCTCTCATTTGGCTCTCGGCTCAGCTGCTCAATCCTCTAAGTCTCTCAAATGCCAGCTGCCCGGTCCTTTACTGCCCGCTTCCCGGGAAAGGATTTTGTACAATATGGGATTTAACTCCTAAACTGTCATGAAAAACACCGAAAGAAAAAACAATGGCGTTTCCCTCTATCTCTCTAAAACACGCGACTGAGCGAAGAGCCATATAAAGGTTTCATCTGTGTAATTCCGGGGTGAATCGTATTGTTAGAGATGTTATTGGCATGAGGAATGTCTAATAATCTACATTACGTGTAAGGAATAACATTACACTTAAGGTGAGTATTTTGGCAGCCCAAACTAACGATAAGCTTATTATATACTGTCTCACTAGTATTATTTATTGAGAATGTGGCAGTCCCTATAGGTCTTGGCAGAGATGACAGCGTGGAACAAGCACATAGTAAGGGCTAGTCCATGCCCATAAAGAGCTTATTATCTGAATTAGCAAGGCTCAGAAAGGGGAAAAGGAGGATTATCATCTCCATTTTAAAGACAGAGTGGGCTGAGACTGTGAGGGACGTAATAACTTGTCATGTTTTTGCGCAGCGGGGATGTCAGAGCCACGCTTGCGTTCGGCATGTTCCACTGCACACCGTGCACAAAAGCTTTTGTTTTTGTGTTTTGTGTTGGTTTTTTGTAAAACCAACACTCAGGTTGGTTTTATATTTATATACGTGTCTGTAAGTAAAAGCAGCGGTTTACCAGAGTACAAATCACAATAGGAAGATAATAGCAGTGAAATTTTAACATCTGCTAGTTAAATCTCCAAATATCTTTTAGCAGCTTTCTAGACTTCTTTAGTTTCTTCCACTCTTAACCCAACTTTGTGTTTTGGAAAGCTGGAAATGATTGCTATATAATGAATTATCACACCTGCTTCTGTCTGAGTGCTCTACCAGTTCTAGTGACTGGTTCATAACCCTAGCAGGGCTTCAGGGGTGCATGCTACCCGTTCTTCTCTTCACAGAAGGAAATGGTTGCTTATTTTGGAGGAAAGAATGAAGAGGGAGGAGTTACAGTTTGTAGGAATGACAGACAGGTTACACAAAGAGTGATTCTTTCCAAATCCTGTAGGGGAATTGTGAGATTCGCCGAGATCTGAAATATGATGTACAATCTTGTCAGATGTGAATTAAAAGATGTTTGTAAGTGTATAGAACTGTCAAAAATCTATGGAAAGGTTTTTGTCACCATTACTTTATACACAAATCTGTACTTGCTCCTACCCCATGTATTTGCCTACTGTGGCTTCTCAAATTCTTTCCATGAAACCGAAATACAGGACCCTTTTGCTCTGCTGAGTTTCGAACCAGCTGTGACGGTCCCTAAGCAAGGTGGCAGATTTCCTGAGCTGCACTGGAAGTGTGTTTGTGGGGCTAGGATGAGCGTATCTGGGTCTTAAAGGAATGAACAGCTTGGAGCTGGTGGGACAGAGCCCGTTCTGCCTGCCGGGCCTCCCTCCTCCTCCATCCATAACACGTATTAGTAGAAAGGGGATTTTTTGGTAGCCGTGCTGCAGCTGCTTGGGACATCTTAAGCATCAAATTAAGGAGGAGACTCAGGTAGAGGATCTATAGCGAGACAGAGGTAACTGAAAATTCACACTGATGAGTAAACCCATTTTATACACATGCACACAATATCTTTTTATTGTGTTTTTTTCTTCTCACCTGTGTAAAACCCTGTAAAAGTCAAAGTAATACCTAAGATTACAATCCTCTTCCCAAAGATTATATTATCTCAGCTTGAAAATAAGATAGATGTCATGTGTTGGGGTAGATAGATGCACGTATCAAATCTTGACTACCACCTTGAGACAAGAGCTCAAGCTGATGGAGGGTTTGCACAAAATAGTAATTAGTGTTTAAAAAAAAATCCATCAGTGGAGATTTTTTCCTTTAGTGCTGCTTTTGCCCAGCATTAATTCCAGGATCTGTAATCTCATTTGTTCTCAGGATTTCAATAAACTACATGAGAGAATGGCTCTATCCATTTATAAGATTAATCAGAGCGGAGAGGGTATGGCTTTGTTTTCCCCAAATCAGCTAAAGCAACTGCTACATCACCGTGGCAGAGGATGAGCTGCTTCAAAAGTCCGTGCAGGGGGTAAGGTGGAGGGACTTATCTATGAAATAGTGATGCAAAACTGCGCCTGGGATCACAAACAGCTGAATCCCCTCCCTCAGACTTACACAGGGGTGTAAATCACTTTGGAAAGAAACCTGCTGTGTCAGTTGGAGGTTTTTTGTCGCTTGTTATTGCCGTGTGCCGAGGCACCACGTCTGTTCTGCAGCTGAAGTATGAGTTCTTCCTAAGCCACTACGCTGCAAAACCAAACAGATGAAGCAAAGTGGCTCTTTGTCAAAGATACTGGTCTTAACGAACACTTCTGTTGTGAATTAGACAAAGAATTTTTGCCCTACCCTTCTTCTGGCCTGAGCTGGGAAAGGCAAACCTGGGAGCAGCAGCATCTGCAGAAGTATTTGCTGAACTTAGCTCTGGAAAGACCTGGGCTGTCTCTCTGGATTCCTTTCTGAGAACAAAGAGACTGTAATTGTTCACTTACTAAATTTAAAGCTAGAATAATCTAGCATCAAAAATAAGAATACAGGCGGTCCTTAGATCCAGATTAAGAAGTTGAGCTGAGCTTTTAGAACGTGCGGTGGGAGTTTTGCTTTACTTCACTTTAAGCACTAAATTAAAAATAAAAATCTTTTGGCAGCAGGCCATAGGAAAGAAGCAAACTGCTCACTAATCATATTTAATGTTAAAATCAATGGCACAGTGTTATGAAAGCCTGGAGGAACAGAAATGTCTTTTCTTAGCATACACAGTAATAGACTTTGGGGTCAAGAAATGATATATGGCTGTAATATCTCCTGCCTTTTAAAATGACATTTGTAATAAATGGCACATATTCCTCTTATAATTTCTTTATTAGTAACACAAATTTCACCATCTGTGATTATCATTCTGGAAGGCAGGTGAAAAATTCCCCTCTGCCACTGAAGCTCCCAGTTGAGTTCCAGCGGGGCGGCAGGCGGCTTGCCACCCGTGTAAAGATCTCAGCACCCGTGGTTCCTTTGGGTGCCCCACAATAGCAATTGTAAGCCTCTTTACTTGCCAGGTGGCCTCTACCCTTCCTGAGCTTCCTTAAGCAGAGCATCAGATACCATAGCTGAGGGAATGCATCAAAATTAGGGAAGCATTTATTTTCTGCGCGCATTTGGCCTAGTCCTGAGGATGGGCAGCGGACCTTATCCCACAATCAATTTCCTTTCCCTCTTGATTGAAGGAAAACGTACGACTTAGCTGCAAGCTCTGGTGAATTCCCTGCCACGATCTCTGCAGATATGTAAATGAACATTAGCTGCAGAATATCAGATTATGGAAATGCTTGAAGAACATGATGGCTCGAGGAAGAGGAAAAAATAGTCTCTTGCCAGCAAGACGCTTTCTCTTTGAACGAAACACTTTGAGTGACGTGAAGTTGAGGCTAAAACATAAATATGAAAAGCTGAGTGGGAGGTAATTATTAAAATTTGGATTAAAGGGAGAAATTCAAGACCTGTTTCAACAGAGGGCTTGCATGCCTGCATAAAGAAATATCTGAATTCGTATTTCTGAAAGATGTGAATTCATATTTCTGAAAGGCTTTCTGTGAATCGCTGTGAAAGAAATAGCAATTTCTACAGAGCGTGAACAGATGGGAATTCAAATGAACATAAGGAATTCACTGCTGTGTGAGTGAGCTGATAGCCAGTGGCAGACAGATCAAGGGTGACTCGTGTTATTTCCCACAGGAGTGCAGAGGCTTTCAGCAGTTGCCCAAACAAGGGTTTCCAGTTCTACCTGGGGTGTCCTGAGCCTCCTCTCCAGGAAGGTGCAGGGCTACTCTTCCTCCCGTGTCATCAGAACCTGTGGGCATCCCANCTCATGCCCCCCAGGAGGCCCTTGGCCTTCCTGGCCGTGAGGGCGCCTTGTTGGCTCGTGGGCATCCTCTTGGCCGCCAGGACTCCCAGGTCTTTTTCCCCAGAGCTGCTCTCCAACAGCTCAGCCCCCAACCTGTACTGATCCAGGGGGTTGTTCTTCCCCAGATGCAGAACTTTACACTTGCCCTGATTGAATTTCATCAAATTTCTCCCCACCCAGCTCTCCAGTCTGGGCATTTCCAATGTCTTATCGACACCCCTGGCTGAATTGAACACCAAAAGACCCATCTCTAATGATAGAAATCTTGATTAGAAGCTAATGAAAGACTTAATGTTTTACAGCAAAAAGCTGCAGAACATTTGCTGCTCTGTCACAATGTCCTGATCTTGATGTTGGCTGTTTCATAAACACAAAACAGTAGCTGCTGTCAAATACGAACATTACTTTCTGAAGACGGATTTTTTTTCTAGTTCTATCCAACAGCTCAGTCTGGAAAAGGCAGTCCATTTGTTCCTGCATGTGTGCAAATTTCAAAAATATTCTTCCTTCATCTAGATGTGGTGACTTTTTTCCCAAAACACTAACTTTTTTTTTTTTCGACCCCAGATTTTATTAAACAAGCAATCTAAAGAAGAAATACAAGCTCAAGTAGGGAAGGACTGAGAGCACATATTCAATAAATATTGAGCAGTGTTTCTGTTTGTGTTCTAAATAATGGTGACAAATTGCGAGAGTGTCAACATCAAAAAAGTACAAGACAACAATCTGCATCACCGTCCCCAACTATATATAAATTCTGAGAGACTCTGCTAAGGAGAGTAAATTTATGATTGCATTTTTACAAGCCTGATCAGATTCTGGATCTCCAAGTCTATACAAAGACATCTGTGTCTTTTAATAGGAATCATGATTCCACCACACACACAGAGAAATAAATATGAGAAGAATTATTTTCTTATTCCCCACTGGAATCCCATCTGGCACTACTGAGGGACCAATTACCTTCAACAGCTAATGGATAAAACGAGAAAGAAACTGTGGTGAAGGATTATATTCTTGGTTACTAATCTTGAATAGAATAAACATCACCTAGACTTTCTGGGCGTGGAAACAAGGATAAATTCCAGTTAATCACTTTTCTGACTGTAAGGAAATAGTTTGTAATGAAAATTTTAGATTGCAGTGGGCTGTCTGCCTTGGTTTCTTGTTGTGACTCTGATCCTGTGTTAATTATTTTGCCACCCTCTCTTGGCTGCTAATGAACCTGTCCTTAGTGGTCCAGGTCTCTCCATGGCATCTGCTCTCACAATCTTAATTCACTGAGCCTGGGCCTTTCGAACTTCAACGTTTCCTCATACCAAATGTTAAGATGAACTCAGGAAATGAACCCACAGAGACATTCAGGAGACCTGCCTCGCAGCTTTCTACAAATTTCAATGCACATTTACTTGATACAATTCCTTCTTGTTCCCCTGGTTGTTCTGAGTAAGTGATACCCACCTATCATTTAAATCCTGTGATCTGTTCTGGAAGCCTCCATAAAACCTAATAAGTGATAGTTTTGGCTGTTTAATAAGACAAAAAAAAGACTCTTACTTTAAATGATTCATTTCATGTGTCTATTTTAAATATAATGATAAGAGTGTAGCTACCTTAGAGGGAACGTTATGAACAACGTATTATAAGATGTTATTTGATCAACTGGAGACCCATGCAAGAAACTATTTGCTTTTAATTTTGAAATAAGTATTCGGTTTGTAATTCCTCAAAACCAGGTTAAAGTTTTGAATTAATTTGTTTTGTGGGGTTGTTTGTTTTGTTTTGTTCTTTTAAATGCATTTAATACAAATGAATTTTATTGCTTTTGAAAATAAAGTATTTAGCATCTTTTCTCTCCCTCTTTCAGCTAATCTGATTTAGGGGTGGTATGAACAGCCAAAAACTTGCTCAATTGAATCCCACAGCATAGCACCAGTGGTTGAAAGGCATCAGCTTTTAAAGGAATTTGTATCAACCCACTTAGACCTTGAGCTTCTTAATCAAAGCTCCCCTCTCATTTCAGAGGGTCATGTGTGAAATTAGTAACAGGACAAACACTGTGACGTGTCAGAAAGTGCCAAATACCTGTTTTTATTACCTTTTTTTTTGGTATGTAGTTGATTTCTTTTCTGTCTGAATAGAGGTGTTTTCTTTCCCTTCATACCTTTGCTTCAAGGAAAAGAAGAATCCCAATGTACAAACCCACTGTTTTGTTTCCGTAGCAGAAGCAGAGGTGGGGAACATTATAATGATTCAAAGGAAAATGTTTTTTGAGAGAGATGCTGAAGGATTTGATCTTCCAAGTCTGATCAGCTGTGACTAGGGAGCTCTTGCTGCCTACAGGTAGCTGGGTGCTACCTGTAGGGGGACCATAAGATGAAGCAGGAGGGTTCCAGAAACCTGATGTAGATCTGACTTTCTGCCTCTATCATAGATTGAACCAAAATTGTCAGTCTGTGTGTATTTACTTAACTGAGAGGTCTAGAATTTTGCTGTTGGCATCCACCTCTTCTTCAGGGCTTGGTCAATTATACTCTGATTTTATTAGGCTGAGGATTTTTGGACTTTATGGTAAACAGCTGAGAAGGGGGAACTGGAAATCTGAGAGAAGCACTAAGAGTCCCTTATCTACAGTGACAAAATTGCCACCACCATAATCTCTATTAAGTGCTAGAAAATTACAGTGTTAACAGCTCTGAAATTACATGTGACATCTGCATGAATATCAAATCGATTCATTACATTCGGTTCTGTTACAAAAAGCGCTTACTGAATTTGTGCTGATTACAACTCTTACAAATTAGCAGTTACCCAGGCAAACTTCCCTCCCTGTGTACATCTATTATTTAGAGGTCTCGGTTAAGTCAAAAGAAGGTAACGGTGCAAATACTACTACCACTTAGCGTGGAGTGTCATAGCTCACTAAAGTACCCCAACGTTTTAAAGCTCTTGATTTTAAGACAAGTCTCTCTTTTTCTTTCTGTTAAAGACAAAAATTTTCATGAAGCGCGCCGTGTCATTCTTCTATCCGGTCTCTCTAGAAATGAAGAGGGAAAAACCAAGGAGGAATATGATAAATGTTGGCATTATGCAGAATTTGCCTTTTTGAAATCACATTCCCCATTGTGCGAGCCAGAATTTTATAGAGATATAAATCACAAAGAAATAAGAAGCCAGTAATGAGATAGAAGTATATTTGAAATATGGATGCAAATCCTCACCACCTGCTGAGCAAAAATAGTCTGCTGAGACTGTCCTGAAAACTGAACTGCCATTAACATCTTGTAAGCGCTAAATTTGCGGCAGAAGAATGCTGGAATTATACGTCTGTGAAATGCCAAAGGCCTCTTTGATTTATCCCTAAGCAGAATGTTTCAGCTGCATCTACATAAATATTTTAACAGGAATTTAATTTTCATTTTAGTCACACAATAAATCTTTTCATCGCCTCTTGTCCTGAAGAAGTTACCTTTTGCATTAGGAGCATGAAGATGGTTGTGCTCGTTCTTCTTTCTGATTTGATGGATACTCTTCGAGTATGCAGTGTATCAGTGCACTTATTTGCATAAAAACCTTGCCACAGGCTGTTTAATTTTGTCTAGAGCATCTATTCATTTAGACATAACTTATCCAATGCCTAGCAATTGACTTAGATTTAACTCCAGCTCTGGACTTCTCAGGGGTACACCAGAATAGAGCAACAGTAAAGAACTAAAGAACAACAAAAGGAAATCCAGAGTGAGGTATATTAGCAGCTGTTTACTACTCTTTTTCTTTTTTTTCCTGGTGTGCATTTTATAAGCAGCAGTAGAAACTCAGGCAGCTCCTGTCTGGCTGAATCTTCCTTACTGTGCATTTCAGATACCATTGCTGTCGCAGTTTGAGTGTTAGCTGCGGTGAGAATGTTTAGCTGGGAACTTATAACGCCTCTAGAGGACAATAAACTGGGCATGGATTGCTTTTTATGCTTTGCAGGATGCTGGAAATAAGCTCCTGACAGGAGAAAGTTTGTGGTGAGCAAGGCAGAATGGTGCAGAGCTACCTGCCGTTCTCAGGTCTGTTTGGCAACGTGGAGCACAAGCTACGGGAGCCGGGAGCTCTGGCGGCGCGATGAGCGGGAACATCTGTACGTAGCCTTTTTGCCATTCTCTTTGCAACTTGAAGGAAAATTGAGGTGGAATTGCTGTAAATCTCTCTTCAGGCGTGTGAGTTCATTCTTCACCAACCCTACTGCTCCGCCTGCAAATTGATTATCATTTCTGATTTATTCAATCTCAGGATCACAGCACAGAACATTTGCTCTAGCACTCAGAGGGGAACAAGCACAAGTGTAAATAAGAACTGGCAGTTGGAATTAGGCTGTTAAGGAAGAGATTTTCAAAAGCTTAAACAGAAGCTACTATCAAGCAACTCTAATCAAGTCTTTTGTTGAGAGCTGGGTGCCAATCATTCATTTTTGTCTCTGGAGATCTTCCCATAAAACTAACCTGTTTGATACATTTTCAAAATTAGAGGTAAGCATAAGTATAGGGGCTCCAAACCTGTTGGCTTATTTTTTTGAAAAGCTGACACTAAATTTAGTTACCTCAAAAAGTTTCAGGCTGCAAGCCAAATTGGCATAAAGAATTGAGACGTTATTATAACCTTCCCCAAGGCAGTTATATGCTCTATAGAGAATTAAGAGAAGAACAGACATTAAGGTTATCTAACCAGTATCATTTAGCAGGCCTGAGCTGAATATAAAAAAAAAATAAATTCAGAACCAGTAACTGAACATTATGAAAAAAAAAATTGGAGCATCTTTAGATCTCAGATGACTGCCATACTGCATACAAATGTCTGGTGTGTAAGCAGATAGATGGCAATGGAAACGTAGGTGCAAAACCAGCCTGTTGAAGGATAGGCTCCAACAGAACACAGATCACTGCGATGCAATCTTCGTTTCATTCCTGCTTTGAAAGGGAGTTTATAGTTGTCTTTGTAATTATTCAGTCCCTGACTTCTCTATTGTGCCCGTTAAGCCTGGGATTTCTTCTCTCTTGTTAACTACTTTATTCTTCCTCTTGTCTTCTCTGTTTCTCTGGTTATCGTATAAGCTGATCAGAGAGGAGTTTAAAGGGCGCTAGAAACAGCAGTCCATGGAAGCCAACGTGCTGCTGCTTGGGCAGAATCTGTGGGTTGAGTTTCCTTTAAGCCACTGTGACTACCAGAAAAGCCTCTCTCATCCTTCTCGATTGCATACTGGAGAAAAGAAACACAGCAAACATGCTGTTGCGCTTCTCACGCCTTAGCGAGAAGTTAATTGACCTACTTAGGAACACTGCCATGCTCAGCCAGTCTTTGTGCTTAATTAATAGAGTCATTGAATATCTGATTGAATGAGATCTTTGGAGGTCACTTGGTCCCATCTCCAGCTTGAAACAGGGCTATTAACCAAGACCAGATCAGAAGAGCCTTGACTTTTTCTAATTGCACCTCCTGTCTGCTGCCGTGCTACACAAGGGTGCTGCAAGAAAGTTGTCCCTCTTCCCCAAAGTCACTTACACCGTTCGTTTTTAGACAGGCCAGCAGCTCACCAAACCTTTCTTTAGTTGAGATAGACAATCCTTAGCCCTACTTTTTGTCCTCAGGTTCCTATATTTCCCCTTAATTTATAGCCCTACCTGTAAGCCGCAGAACCTTCTCACCGCTGGGTCAACGGTTCACGTTCTAAGCTATTGTGCCAACGCCGTGTATTTTCCACTTGGATCCGTTTGCAGTTATGTAGCGTAGGTATTTCTGTAATTGTAGCCTATTGGGAAAGTTCAGTGCTCAATGGTCCTTATGCTCACTGTTCATTTAGTATGGTACAGTGAACGACAATAGACTCTGTCATAAAGCCTGTGGGAGTACCGGCTGATGCCGGGCCGGGCAAAGGACTCTTATTCTCTCTGTCTCTCTTCAGTCACTTGCGGCTGCTCATTTTCATTCTGTAAAATCCACTCCCAGCCACCTAACGTGTAATGACTCTTTTGCTCTACTCAGGTAGGGCAAAAAATTCTGAACAGATTCATCATGGAGAAGGCAGGGAATTAAATCCGCGTTTTCTCGAGCCCGGGGGAGAAGTGCTGTGAAATTAAAAATGTTTACTTAGCTGTGAAGTTGTAATTGGGTGGCAGCAGATTGCCGGGACTCGGGAGTCAGGTAGCTGAAATTCCCACAAGGGAGTTCAGTGCCTTCCAGAAAATGGTGCAATATTTGTGTTACATGAAATTTCTCCGGTCCTGAAATCCTTCCGTTTTGTTGAGGGAGCTCCTTGAAGTAGCTGACGCTGTTAGTTCACAGATGAGTCTGCTTTGATCAGAAGATCACAACTGGAATTTTTTTCTTTAGACAGGATAATCTTACCATAACATATTCCTGAAAAAAAAAAAAATAGTCACAAAGCTCACTTATCTTCAGAAGTTAAGAACTTTTAAAATCACAACACCCAGATTCAAATGCAAAACATGAATGGTCTGTGGCAGACTCAAGGAGGTTAGTGGATACTCAAAGACACTTCAGACCAGCATAAAGTTTATTCCTTTAAACCTCAAATAAAAAAACCCAACCTTTTTCCTCCTTTTACCTGTTTTTCATTTTAGTATAAGACTTTGAATGTTTCCTGGAAAGAGCTGCAAGACTAAATGAATGCATTCTACTAAAACATTGATCAAACTTTTGGAATCCTTTCTGGGACAGGTGGGAGGGGTCACCATTATATACAAATATAGAGCATGAAAATGAGAAGGCAGCTTGTCTTGCCACAGATAGCGGGCAGGTGTAACACCAGCAGCTCCAGAGGGAGGAAAGACCGAGGGAAAATGGAGCTCTGGCTCTCCAAACAGTAGAAATGCAGAGCAGATAGCGCATCTGTCTGAAGCATAGTGTCACTGCTCAATGTCAGAAGTGCTAAGAGAGAGAAACAAAAGATTTTCTGTGACTCAAAGAAATAAATTTTCCTGCCCTGGACACTGTAATAGGAAAAACCTTTTGCCTAAAAATTGTGATTGAGGTGTCAGCGTAGAGTGCAAGGTCTTTGGTGAAATGGCTGATTGACTCCCTTAACTTGCTTTAAATCATGCTCGTTGTCATCCTGCTCTCCAGATTTGGGGAGAGAAGGACAGACTTCCTTCTATGCCGGTTGCAGACCACCAGCCTGACAGGTGGGAGGGGTCACCATTATACAAATATAGAGCCCTTTAGAGCCCTTTCATGGTGCTGTTCCCCCGAGGAGGCGGTGAGATCCTTGGAGTAGCAAGCGCCAAAACGTAATGTTTCTTTCGAGAACTCAATAATGAGGTTTATAGATTTCCTGTGCACCTCTCCAACAGAAACAAACTAATAGTCTGCAGGGCAGGAGGCAGAGGGAAAGAATTCCCTGGGATATATTTCACATACTAAAGCTGCTGTTGAAATATAGGTGCTCGTCTTGCTCAGGATCTCTGCTCGACAGAACGATTGTATAAATTGTCTCTGACTAATGACAATAAAAGGCCTGAATCTCTGTATTCCCTGGATACTTTAAAATCTGACTTTAATATATTGCTGCTTTATTTCTGAACTAATGCAATTGGTTTTTAAAAGAATGCTTTGCTCTAGAGGGAGAAGTCCAGGAGGTGTGTCTCAGAATCCTACCAACACCAGAGGCTCTTAAAAGTTGAATAATTTAGAGAAGAGCATTGAAATCTACCTGTTTATCACAGCAACACTAAGCATTATTGTTGTTGTTATCCATCTGGGCCATATAGGCTGTTAAGACCTGAAATCCTGCCAAATGCTTTTCAGTGACAAACAGCTGATTTAGGCTTAGTCTTCTATTATGTAGAAAAAAATATTCATACAACGCCAAGCAGTCTTAAGTAGCTCCTGCTAGTTCAGATATCCTCCTGTTTGCTATTGTGGTGGTTTCCATTTTGAGAAAGCTTTGGCTTTCTCATGGTCACTTTTGTACCTTTTAAAGACTCTTTACCCCTGCGTGGACAGCACAATAAACTTTTCAGGACACGGGAGTTAGCTCTGTTGCATCAAGTCTTTGTCAGTAACTTCCTCAGCAGCCAGGATCACCTCTAAAGAAAATGCTGAATGTTTACACTCAGCTAGAGCTGAGCGGCACTGATCTGCATCTGGACTACAGATACATAAAAGAGGCTCTCACCTCTACCTAAGACATTTTTGAGTCGGAGGTTGCAAAGGGTTTATAAAGGAAAAGAGAAGATCAAAATGCAGGTGCTCTTCGTATGTGAATGTATTCGTATTGAAACCTGCTCCTCAGAAATGTCCTTAATTGGTTGACTTTCTGTAGGTTTCATAGCAGAAGGATCTTGAGAAGCTAAACGACTGCAGTGAACAGATAAAGGTGAATTTGAAAATATTCAGAGTTCAAGGTGAGTTAGAAAAGCTCCGAAGAAATGTAAAGAGCCTATAAAGGCCACTGTGAAGGTCTCGAGGGGCTTTTTCAGCACTTGGTGTGAGCTGAAAACACCTGCTGAAGACAATCTGCAGCACAGCAACCTCCTCCCTTCGACAAAACAAGGCCCAAAACACCCCCTGTAGCAATGAAAATCTTAAAAATGTGATGGGGGCACGATACATTTTTCTTTCCATGGGATATACGTGATGTAGTTGCCAGTATTTCACATACTTTTTTTACTGTAAGCCACTTTGAAGGAGCTCACAGAGATCAAATCCTTAATTATTCACAATCTAGTCTGTATTTCAGTCAGTGATATGTAAGACTACATTATATCCCCTGTCTTCTGCTCCTCTACAGTTCTTCACAGAACCTGCTTTAAAAGCGATGTCAAAGTGCTTTTTAAAACAGGGTACGGTTATCTATATCCTGCAAATAAATCAGGGCTCTCCTCTTCAGGTCACTCTATAAAAGCCACAGGGTTTTTCATCAACAAAGAAGCCTCAGCAGCAGGGTGATCACGTGGATTTTATTAAACCAGACCAGTTGATGAACTAACCAAAGCCCTGGAAAACTAATGGATGTTGCTGCACTTTGGGATTCACAGAAGAGAAATATACGGTGAACTAATTATAATTTCCGCTCCGTGTCCTGTCATTCATTTCACAGCTTCCCTGAGTAACGTTCTCTCAGCAGCCACAGCAGCAAACTGTCCCCAAAGGTCACATGTAAAGTCATTATCTGGGATCTGGTGAGCGTTGTTTCTGGGCTCTAATTGGAAACTACATCATTTTGACTCGTCCCAGCCCGGTTGCGTCCGTGCCCGTCGGTTGGTCCGTTCACGTCTATTAAACCTCTCGTGGTCTTGAAAGACCTTCCAAGGCTTGAAGGAGCTTGCTGAATCAGGATCCCTCACCTTATGTGATCATTCACTCTTTGCTGACTAATGAGGGAAAACCACCCAATGAATCCAGCGGAGGAGAACTTATTCTGTCATCTACCCGACAACGACAACGCTCTTTGGAAACTAACTTTAATTAGTGCCCCATGGTGAAGAAAAACGTAATTATCCTCATTTTACAAAGCGAGGAAAAGAAGATTAAAGGTCTGTCCCAATGTCACAGTGAATCAATGAGAGGAGCTTCCAGGAACCCACTGTTCATTAAGGCTGTAAACAGTGCCCGACTTCGGCAGGGTGCAGCAGGAGCCGTTTGCTCAATGTTTCTGATTTTGGGCCTCAGCAGAACATAACCTTCCACTCAATAAAAACATTAGATGAAACTTTATGCAGAGCACTAAGAAGATAGTCTCCCTGGACACAGAAAGACTCAAAGGTTACACTCTTCAGCCATCTCACTAATAGAAGCTCCTCCTCCAGATGAGGCTGCAATGTATATGATACCAGGACTAGGATCCCAATTAATTTCTTTTGAAAAGCTTAGATGGTGGGTTTTTCCCCCTCTTGTTTTCCAGGTTATCTTATAGCCAAAGAATTTTTAGGGTTTGATCCCAAAGGTACTGGCAGAGGAAAAGGGTTGGGCTTTTTTTCCGTGCGTGTGCAGATGTTACAAACACCCACATGCCAAGGAAGTTCCTTTTGAAAAAAAAGTGGCTTTTAAAATGACTCTTAAAAGTCTAAATTCATAGAAGGCGACCTGATCTCTGCTTTTAGTAAAGAGGAATGAGGAGAAAGGAATAAAAGGCAAAAAAGACCAACTGCAATATGACAAACTCTGGGAATGTATCGGAGAGCCGTGCGCGCAGATGGTTCATGAGTGATTTGAAAAAAGTTTCAAATGCTTGTACCTCAGGATATGTCATTATCTTCCAGCTATCACGGGGAACTGAAGTTTGTATTAAATCAGTCAGCTCCACTACATGCCTAGTAGATAGTAAATCTTTATATAACGTTCAGGGGAGCTATTATATCACAGTTTCCCAGCCTTCCTTCCTAGCTGTTAGGCATTCTTTTTCCCCATGGCAGATCTTTAACGCTGCTTTCCTCCTTACCTCATCAGAAGATGTTTAGTCCTGTTTGTGGTGGAGCACTTACAAAAAACCCCAACCCAATCTATTAATTTCTCAGCCTGGGTTCGTACACCAGACCGCTCTCACGTGCCAACCTCCCCCTGCCCCATTCCACGAGCTCTCCTTTCACTCAGACAAGATTTAATTTCTTCCAGCGGATATTAACGCTAAATCCACCCTGCTTGTTATTTCAGCTCAGCTCCTGACTTGGGCTGCAGCTCTAATGACTTGACCGGCCTGGGGCAGGGCCGCTCAGCTCTGCTTTAAGAGGAAACGCCGGCACAGGGAGCGCGCGGAGCCCCCGCGCCGAGCCCCGCTTGAAATGACGGCGTCTCCAAAGCAAAGGGCTGGGGCACGGAGGAGCTTGTCTTAGTCTGACTCTTTCCTGCAGCTGATTAAGTTTGTCTTGAGTTTTTGTTTGCGGAGACTCTTGCGCGTGCTCCGCGAGAGTTGTTTTCTGGGTGGAAGAGGCGGCGAGCACAGAGCAGCTCAGGATGCTGCTGGAGCTGGGAGTTGCCAGGCAACTGCTGCCTGCACCAGCTCCAGGAGAAGGGGCTGCAGTGGGGCAGGCAGGAGGGTTATGCTCATTTTCCACTCTCAGGGAGGTGTCCGTGGATGTACCCGTGCCAGGGCTGTGCTGTGCACCAAGGGTGTTCCTTGGATGATTGATCTGGGAGTTTGGCACCGTCTCTTGCGCTTTGGGAACGGTCTTGTTGCTGTTCTCTGCCGAAAAGTGATTGCTGGAGAGTGTTTATTGCTACAGTAAAGTGATGAATACTCTTCTGCGTGATGAGCTACACCGGCTTTTCAATTACACTTCCTTTATTATGCCTGATGTTGAGCTAAGACAGGTGAAATTAGTTCAGTATTTCCCAGAGGAAAGGTATAAGACCTGGTTTCAGCAGCATTTATATATCGGCATATTTTCAAAACAGGAGTTTGGCTCAGGTAAAATCACAGATATCACCCAAGGCAATGTTCTGCCTTACTCCTCTGTGCATTCAGGCTCCTGAACACAACCTGAGTCCAGCTCCCCAGTTGCACGTTGTCTGCGTTCTGACTCTTATGTGTGTGGAAAGATAGAGGTGGTAAGGAAAGAGTAGATAGAAATGTTCAAACAAGCATGAGATTGTGGAGAGATTTTCTGTTTCAGTGGCTTTGTTTGGGAAACCCTGAATAGCCAGCACTTGGAAACGCTAGCGACAAAGTGTTAGTTTTGATGATAAATTCATCAGGTAGATTTGCTGAAGAGATTTTTGGCCAAGAGGCTAGACTGAGATTTAGGGACAATTAAGACAACACTCCCATCTGGGTGCTGAGTTCCTCAGCTGCTTGTGGACCAGCTCTTCTCGATGGGCTCTCCCTTTTCTCCTGGCTTGTGTCTGCTCAGTTTTGTGCAAACTGCCAGCTGGGAATGGACAGAAACATGTGAACCAGACTGTCCCACATCCCAGACGATGTCTGAGCATCTGGGCTGAAGCACCGTGACCTGTGTCTCAGACTCTGCCTCCAGCAGCTGAACAGATGAGAGGGACCGTGTCTTCCAAATCCTTCTGACACCGGTAGGAGAGAGGGACGTGTCCCTGCCGCAGACACCCGTGTGCTGGGACACGCTGGGGCTGTGCTGGTACCCTGACTGGTGCCCGGGGATCGCAAACATATGTTGCCAGAGACGTCGTGTGAGGTTTGTGTGGGGGAGGACGGCGTGTTCTCCTTGCACCTGGGATTCTGCTGGTTATTAGTGTGCCTCTGTGTGACAGAATCTTCTTGTTTACCTGCAGCTTTCTACAAGGCTCCTTTTCCCTCATGAATCTGAATAAACAGCACTGCTTAAATATGACAAGATTTGCCAATTACTTCCTGAATTTTCAGTGTTCATTTTGGTGTTAACATTCACCAAAGAAAAGAAATTATGTTTATAGAACTATATATTTAAAATATCATTCATCATTTTTTTTTTCCTTTTTTTTTTCCTACTCTCAGATCATTGCTCATTAGGTTCCTTATAGATTTAGACCTCTGGGTATGCTTTGTTCAGCTGTACAATTTATATCATGTAGAGACAGGGCTTTCCTTCAGGTATTCAACAAAGCAATTAACAACCTTCTCAATACAAACGACCGCCTTCTGTGATGGATGGTCACATTTGTATCTCCCCTCGTTCTCTTGCTGTTCCGAATCCTGTCCATTCATTTTCCTTTACGCTTTCCTGGCAATGGGATTTGTTTTGTACCGCTGGCTTCCACCCACAGACCAGTTCGATGTTGCAGAGAGTCCGGGAAGAGCCATAGCTCTCTAGTGTCACCAGGCTGCAGAACATTAGGGAGGCCTAAGGCAATTGAGAAGCTGCCCTGAGCACAATCGTCCTCCTTCAGGTCTTCAAAGATGTCCTCTCATATCACATACTGCTTCCTCCTCAGCCTTCCTCCGTGATGATTCAAGGACTTGAGGTTGGTGCTACAGGAGACTCAATATGCCAGCTGCTTTGGAAAAAAATTCTCAGTAAGAAAAAAGGTCATTTCCTACTCCTGCCCCCAGTTGTCTGGGACCAGGCAAAGGCCGTAGGAGGGATTATTTGTCCCCTACCTCTGGAGGACAGACTGGTCTATGGAGAGCTTCAAGTCTGACAGATAAGTCTCGCTGTAGATGCATCTGACAGAAAACAAATCAATTGTCAAATAGGAGGAACTATCGGTGGGCTGCGTGGAGCCCATGAGGCTGTTGCCTCTTTTAGATGGCGGTGCTTCTCGCAGCCTGGTTTTAGTCAATCTGAGGGCATTAGAGAAGCTTCAGAGCAGCACAAAGGAGTTAAAATCTATCTCTCTATCGATCTCCTGAAATAGCGCAGCCGGTGACAGGGAGTGAAAAGGCTGGCTGTGGTGTGGCTGACCCGGGGCTGGGCCAGCTGGCTGACTTCTGAAACAATAGCAAGAAAATAGGTCATTTCCACTTAGTCTTCCTTTCACTTCTTAACCCCCTAGCCAGAGTGGCTGGTACTAATGCAAAGCCCAAAGCTGCCTCCAGTCACAATCCTAATCTTGATAATGGATGCAAACCTCTCAAAGGTGGAGAGATAAGCCACCAGTAATTCAGACCAGTTTTGAGGGAAAACAAAGAAAAAATTGTGTTGAAAATCTGACAGGAAAAGGCCATTTCCATGAGATTTTTCAGTGTCTCTTGGTGTGGGATTGGCTTGGAAGCACTAAGAGGACTCTCATTGTAGTTTTATGTATTTTTACTCGAGAGAACGACTTGAAATTTTTATTTTCCCAGCAGAAATGAAAATTTTCAAATTGCGTAGTTTTTTTTCCGTCGTGCTACTCTAAACTCTCAAAAATCCAGGATCTCCCATACTGATCAGATGCAAGGTCTGTTTAATTGTATTGTTATAAAAAAAAAAAATTAGGATTCTTTTTGAAAATAATTAAAAAAACCCCAAACCACCCCGCCTTGCATAAATATATGTAGGCTAGTTCATCCCTCCTCCAAGGAGGATGTCTTGATTCAACGTCTGCCGATTTCATAGCTCTTCTCCTGAGAAGCGCAGCATCCTTAATCTCCAGCTTTGGTGATGACTAATGATTCAGAGGCAGTGGTTTTCCTTCATTTATTTCCAGTGGGTTTTGAAGTCAGTAGACACCTGGGCCTTTTTTCACATGCCATTAATCAATGGAGTATTCCACTTCCTTTAGCACAGTGTGCCTTTCTGAGTAAAGAAAAGAGTTTGGAAAAAAAGAATCTAAAAAAAATGGCTTGGATAGTCTAATAGCACACAGAAGCAGAGAAAGATTCAAGATGTCTGTGTTACAAAATGACTACTTGATGGACCAAACAATTAAAATGAAGAACAGCCTCGTGGAGGAAGAGATAGAAACTTCATCAGGAAACTTCAAGTTAGAATAAATCAAGTCTTACTTTAAAAAAAAAAACAACCCGGCTTTCTATTAACAAGATGTGAGCCAAGATTTATTTATTTTTTTTTTTCCTGCATCACTCTTTCTATTCTTAATTAAGATTTCTCAAAACTTAGCCTTTGGCTCTAACGTTCTGCCTTTTCCTGCAGCCCATATTCCACTCTGGCTTTATCATGCCACCTAAACCAAAAGGTACAAGAAGTGAGATTCCAAATCAGCTTTCTGGTCTGAATTCAACATTTCTTTACAACTGTCCTGGCCACGGAACAAATTTTCTATGCCCCACCAATGCTTCCTTTCTAATAGCCTCCAGGAACCCATTTAATCCATCATTCTCTGCTCACTTGCAAATCGTTTCTCTCCAGTTTGCTTTCTTAGGTGGACATTCTATGGATGCACCAGTGCACTGACAGGCTTGGTGTGGAATGAGCATTTCCAGCCATGTGCCTGAATAGTATTTTAAAAGAGAGGAGTTTATTGTGTTGACGTTTCTAGTGCCACTGTACCACATCACTGGCCTTGAAAATTAGGAAAGAATCGAAAGCCCAGGGTGGGCAGTGGGTGTGAGTTGAGGCTGTGGGGCAGCTCTGAGCCCACCGGTGGTAGCTTTGCTGGGGAGCAGAGGGGACCGCCTGCTTCTGCCCTTGTGGGTTTTATCCTGGGTAAAGAAGGAAAAGTAGGAGAGATTAGACAGAGGCAGGTGTGTGTCGTCATTTGGGGTTGTTCAGTCTGGAGAAGAGAAGGCTCTGGAGAGACCTTCTTGTGGCTTTTTGGTGTCAGAAGGGGCTACAGGAGAGCCGGGGAGGGACTTTTTACAAGGGCTTGGAGTGATAGCACAAGGGGCAAGGGCTTCAAACTGGGAGAGGGGAGATTTGGATTAGAAATGAGGCAGAAGTTCTTCACTCTGAGGGTGGTGAGACACTGGAGCAGGTTGTCCAGAGAAGCTGTGGATGTCCCCTCCCTGGGTGTGTTGAAGCCCAGGCTGGATGAGGCTCTGGGCAACCTGCTCTAGTGGGAGGTGTCCCTGCCCATGGCAGGGGGGTTGGAACTGGATAATCTTCAAGGTCCCTTCCAACCCAAACCATTCTATGATACTATGATTTTTATTTTTTCATAATCATCCTCAGTTTGCCAGTTGGAAAAGAAGCAGTTCCCAGTGTTGGCTGCAGGTCCACCTCCCCTAAAAGGAATTAGATGTGAGCCAGTGACTCCTACTGGCATTACAAAACATATTCTTGCCCTGCAGCCTGAAGTCAGACCCCACTGGAGATCCAGCCCTGGCTACTCTTATAACCCCTGCCACTGTGTGCTGCTGCTTTGGGGGAAAAAAACCAACCAAAACCTTCTTGCTCAGTGCTCGAACAAACGTGAAGCACTGGCTTCTCCCGAGCTCTCCACAAAGCAGTGGCGAGAAATTGTAATGGCAAGGTCTTGCTGCTACCCGGGCACCCTGAAAAAAAAAAATATTCGTTTGCTTCATTTTCAAGGCACTTTGGCAAATGGATATTAAAGTCCTGAAAGACGCATTGTTGCTTTGTTAGGTGGAACTGCTATATTCTGCTTTAGAAAAAAAAAAAAGAAGTTCAAATCACCACTACCTGTAATAAAGAGGAAAGATTTAGCCTTTGTGGCTTTTTATGGGTTTTTTGGGGGGTTGGTTTTGGTGGTTTGTTGTGTTGTTGGGGTTTTTTTTCTGTATAAAAAGAGCAAATGTAGATCCCATTAATTTAAAATATTCTCTCTGACCTCTCCAGGTCATGGAACCAATTCAACAAAATAAATCACTAATGGTTCCTATTGTAGCACATCCATAGATTAGCACATGGTATGAACCATACACAGGACTCACTCCTCTACCTCTGACAGGAGCCACGCACTAAAAATCTGCGGAATGTGGCAACAGCTTCAGTCAGACAGCAAATTGCAGCCTGTGCCAGAGGATAAAGGCTGAGATTAGAGAGAGCAACAGGAATATACTTCATTTTGTTAGCTCAGCAGGGACATGACAAGACTAAGGACGGTCGCTCGATGACTTCATTGATATTGGAACGTATGGAAGGCTCTGTCTGCCCCAATCTTATTAGCGCAAGGATTTTGGACAGCTTTGGATGGGCTTTAGAAAGCAAAGACGATACAGCTGTTAAGCCTCACCTTTCACCTTGGCGAGGGAAGTTTCCGAGGGAGCAGATGGGCCTGACTTACAAAGCATGAATCACTGTCACTGAGCCTACGCTACCCAGGGCCGCGTGGTGGGTTGACCTTGGCTGGATGCCACGTGGTCACCAAGCAGTTCTATCACTCCCCTCCTCAGCAGGACAGGAGGGGAGAAAATAAGATGGGAAAAAAAAAAAAAAAAGAAAGGCTTGTGAGTCAAGATAAAGGCAGTTGACTAAAGTGAAAGCAAAGGCTGTGCGCAGAAGGAATGGAAAACGAAATATTTATTCTCTACTTCCCACCAGCAGGTGACATCCAACCACTTCCCGTGGAGGAGGGCTTCAGTACAGGCAGTGGTTGCAACAGAAGACAAATGTTGTAATAACGAATGCCCTCGTTTTCTCCTCCTTTCTCACAGCTTTTATTGCTGAGCTGAGCAGACATCGTATGGTCTGGAATATCCCTTTGGTCAGTTGGGATCAGCTGTCCTGGCTTTGTCCCCTTCCAAAGGAAAGGAATGGAATGGGATAGGGTAGAATAGAACAGAATATAGAATAGAACACAACAGAATAGAACAGAATGAAATAGGATAGAATATAGAATAGAGTGAAATAGGAGAGAACAGAACAGAATAGAATATAGAATAGAATGAAATAGAATAGAGTATCGAATGGAATAGAACAGAATAGAATGAAATAGAATATAAAATAGAATCATTTCAGTTGGAAAGGACCTACAATGATCATCTAGTTCACCTGCCTGATCGCTTCAGGGCCGACTAAAAGTTAAAGCGTGTTTGGGACAAAGCCCCGAAGGGATTTGGAGCCCAGGAAAGCTGGTTGACTTTCAAGGATCATCTTCTCCGAGCTCAAAGGCAGTGCATCCCTAAAAAGACGAAACCAGGCAAAAATGCCGAGAGGGTTGTGTGGATGAACGAGGAACTCCTGGCCAAAATCAAACACAAAAGGGGAATCCACAAAGGGTGGAAGCAAAGACAGGTGACCTGGGATGATTACAAAGAGATTATTTGTGCAACCAGAAACTAGGTTAGAAAAGCTAAAGCCCTGACAGAATCGAATCTGGCCAGGGACATTAAAAATAACAGAAAAGGTTTCTGCAGGTATGTCAGAGAAAAAAAGAAAAACAAGAGAGAATGTGGGGCCTCTCTGGAGGGGTACAGGTGACCTGGTTTCCGAGGTTTCATGTAAATGAACCCCAAAAGCTTAGACACCAGATACATGATTTTACATCCAGGCTTTCAAAATAAAATTATTTCTATTATTACATGACAACTGTAAATGGAAAGTATTTTTATCTTGCATTTTACTGCAAAGAATAGTAAAACCAAACATCTTTTCACGTCCAGATCTTTTTATGAATCACTGTTGTTTCAAAGTAATAAACCAGCTTTCACATTTTAAAAAAAATAATTATTGAGTTTCTGCTCTAATGTGTATTTCTTCTGAAAAAAATAATTTGTCTCTATTAAATGTCTTTCCAGCTTATCTATTTAATAATGGCAGTTTGTAAAATGTTTATACGTGGATATGTTCACACACAGGCTTTCACTTCCAACATTTTCCCCTGAAAGTACAAAAAGCCCTTGGCCTCACAGCCCATCTTGAAACTGCGTTGCAAATGCAGGAAACAAGGCGCAGAAAATCAAAGAGCTGGAGTTTTCAAAGTCCCTTTTGATAATCTAAGTGGAAACAATTCACCTAATTACTTTTCTTCGTGTTTTAAATTCTGTCAATTATTTTCTGCTGCATCTTGTCTCTAGTTTGACAGAGATTGCTCTTAAAGTGAAGCAGCAGCTGAAGATGACAGAAAAAAATCCAAAAAAGAGCATATTATGATCTTTACCAATAACTACATTTGCAGGCAGAGCCACAGCCTATGAAGTCACGTGGCCAGAAGATTTCTTTTGAACCTTCTCTCCGTTTCCAGCTACAGTAAACTCTTATTAATGGGTTAAATTAACCCTGTGCAGAGAGCCAGCACTTGACCAATGTTCCATTTAAAAGCCATTTAAGCTCTGCCCACCTCTGCCCTTTCCCTATAGCCTTCTGTGCAAGAGTTAAACTAGCTCGAGAGGGAATAGCAAAGCTCAATACTAGGAGAAACAGAGAGGACAAACTATAAAATGTTGAGTGAGAATGGACCAAAATCTGACTAAGCATTTTCAAAGGGATCTTAATAGTTCTTGTGCAGTAAAAGAAATCCTTCATCTGGAGCAGGAGTGATTTTTTCTGATTTTACTATATGAAAAATCAAGGAAAATTTTTTTGTTTTTTTTCAGGCAATGAACATTTAGTCCAAAGGTTTTGATATGGCAGTAATATCAGCCGTTGCTGGAGCGAGTTCAGAGAAGGGCAACCAAGCTGGGGAAGGGTCTGGAAAACAAGTCCTTGTGAGGAGCAGCTGAGGGAACTGGGATTGTTTAGTTTGGAGAAGAGGAGGCTCAGGGGAGACCTTATCACTCCCTACAACTACCTGAAAGGAGGTTGTAGTGAGGTTGGTGCAGCCTCTTCTCTCAAATAAACAATGACAGGACTAGAAGAAGTGGCCTGAAGTTGTACTAGGGGAGATTTGGATGAGATATTATGAAGAATTTCTTTACTGAAAGATTTGTCAGGCCCTGGAACAGGCTGCCCAGGGAGGTGGAGGAGTCACCATCCCTGGAGGTGTTCAAAAGACATGTAGCTGTGGCACTTCAGGACATACTCTAGTGGGAAGGTGAGGTGGTTTTTGGGTTTTATGGGTTTGTTTTAAATTTTTTTGTTTGGTTTTGGTTTTTTGGGGGGGTTGACACTTGGACTCGGTGCTCTTAGAGGTCTTTTCCAACCGTGACAAT
>VWZK01018605.1:400446-435441 GCA_013396935.1 Baryphthengus martii | reverse complement strand
TTTAACCGAGCCTCACCTCAGGAAATGTTTCCATTGCTTCTGCCAAGATTCATTAAAACACAGAACTTGCTTACAAGCTTTTCTAGTCTGGGTTTCTAAGGTGAGATATGTAAATCCCAGGGTGTTTCAGATGATATCTAAAGCGATCCAAAAGAGAGTTGTGTGATCTTTGGTGTCTGTCAAGGCAGGTGGCGTGCTGGCACTACGGGCTGAGATACAACCGATGCTAACGTCATGATTTCATCCTTCCCCTGGTCTCCAACCCAGCGCTCTTGCTCTTCTTCCTGTTGCCTCTGCAGCCCCTGAGGCCAGGACGCTGTTCCTTATTCCTACGCCTCCACACAGTGGGGATCTGGGACTTGGCTACACCCTCTCAGTGCTACCGGAGTAACGAAGAAAATACGCTGCATTTACTTAGCACTTAATTCAAGCTAACTTTATAGTCCTTAAGTTTGGCTGCGTTTTCTTGAATTAACCAGTTCTGTGCAAGTTTCTTGCTGTTCCAGTTGTGTGGTAATTTCAAACTAATGGCAAAAACCTCAAAATAAGTTTAATTACACAGCAGTCTGGCTTCAAAGAGAAGACTTTCCAGGTAGGGCAATATATCGAGGTAAAATGTGTGAGAGTGCAGATTTCAGTGATGCCCTACGTAGGCTGTCTGGGTGGACCTCCGTAAGGTGTACGGGAGTTGCTTTCACCTTCTGAACACTGAAGGAGAGTTTTTGCCAGTTAATAAGCAGCTACGTGCTCTCTCTGTGAGGGAATGCGCACATAGCGGTGTCCAGCAGTGCCAGAACAGGCTCCTCCTGGCTCGTGAAAGGAGGGGGCTGTACTTTACCATAGGCTGTTCTGCGTTTAGCGGCACCATGGACGTCGATGGTTCCCGTCCTGGTCCTTGTACTATACAGACACTAGTATTAAAGAACTACAGGCAGTGCCAAGCATAGTGCTGTTGTGAACAGCAGCTCACACCTGAAAGAAAAAGAAAGATGGGAACCTGATGTCTCCTCCGTGCACTCCAGCAGGCAGCTGCAGAGCTGCCCTGACCTCTAGCTGCTGGCAGGATTTTGACTTCAACAATGATCAAATGTTCTTTCAACTCCCTGTGGAATGACCAGGTGCAGGCAAAAAGAACTTGTGAAGCAGCTCCAGCTCTTTCCTCCATTCCCTGACTAGCTGCGTGGAGCAAAAGCTGGTTAGAGCAGGCAGCCCAGGGAGAGCTCTGCCCCGACGCCTACGCTGGGCTAACCACCGGTTCTTGGTGGGGTTAGCTAGGCTTCAGCTGTGGTTGTTGCTTCCTATGTAATGTTCAAATAAAGCTGAATGCTCTACAGACTTGTCATTGTGGCCTCTGCCTGAATCAAACATTATCAATAAGGCTTTTTGGGTCTCTCATCAATCAGGGAGAGCGCCAAGGCCACTCTTCCCTGTCTTTTCCCACAGGGGGTGGCCAGTGTATGTCTGTACAAGCTCGTTCCAGACCACAGCACAGACACTTCCCTCTCAAATGCAGTATCTGGCTGTTTATAACCGTGTGTGCACAACTAAGGTCCAATACAGATAAATGAGTTTCTCTGAAATACAAATAAGGAGCCCTAGCTCCATGCTCAGCTGTCCCACTGGAGATAGAAGGACTTACTACCCCAGTGAGGACCGTACCTGAGCAGAGCACTTCAGCTAAAGCCCAGCCCTGGAGCTGGGCAGTCAAGTCTCCCTTGTTCAGAGGTCCCTGTTTAGCAGCAGCTCCCTCCTCTGTTAGTGTCTGCCCTCCACAGCAGCTGGGGAGTTCATTCCAGGGGTGTCCCTGCATTCTTCAGCTGCTCAGCTGGCCATCAGCTTCTTGTGCTTCTTGCCAAGCTGCTGATCAGCATAATTTCTTACTGACTTACTGAATCAGCTGCTTTGCAGCAACTACAGCTGGAGCTGCTAATACCATTCCCACCATCCTCTTCCTAAGCCTTGAGTAAATGCGGCAGCTGAGTGCTGTGGCCATTGCAGTTTACTTAATTTTTCTGTTTATTTACCACATCTCTATGAAACTTCTGAGATTTATTTTTTTTTTACTTTCCCACTACCGCCGAGGAGGTCGTGCTCAGAGGTATGAAGTAACTTGGTTGAGGACACATGGATGATTTGCAGGAGAACTGCCACTGGTGCCTTCGGGTTCAGGGTGCCTTTATTGTAAATACAACTGTGCCCTTATTGTAACTACAAGTATGGCCTGTCTTTCTGAGTGAGAAGTAGCTCATCAAAATGGAAAGCTAAACCTGCACCCATCTTACTGCGTTAAGACCCAAGCTGGTCTTGGTTTTCCCAGAGTCTGTGTTCCACCACTCTCCTGGCTGGTCTGCACTCTCTTCCTGAAGCTCCAAGAGCTCAGTTACCTACTCGTAGTAGGATCTGACATTTATTCCTGTTGTCTTCATACAACACATGTCCTTGCTGCAGTAGACACTGCCCTGTAGCTTCTGACTGTGCTGCCAAGGGTTTAAAGAGCGTACAAGTAAATTCCCTTTAGAAGTGCCTGTTAACTCCTGTATTGTCTCAAACTATTTGAGAAGCTCCAGAGCGCTGTGAGGAGATGCTCCCCCGATGTCTGTTCCACATGCGTGCTTTCAGAAATTAAACTTGTGCATTGAAAAGACCTACCTGGAACAGAGTGTTTGGTCCCTGCAGCCTGGCAGGACTCAGAGGAGCAACAGGACTGAGGCTGCTCCAGAAATGAATGCTAGACAGCAGCGGGCTTGGGGTCAGCAATAATCCATTTGGGGTCTGCAAGACAAAAAAATACCCCATGACTCATGCCTCGGGAGTTACAGCTCTGTACAGCAGTCACAGCCCCTGAAGTCTTACATTTCGGCTGCCGGCTCTTTTTCCCAGTAAACTCAGACACACAGTGTGCCGAGTGCACTGGCTGGCAGCAACTGCCCATCCAGCCCTGCATCTGCCGTGGTCAGCACTGGATACCTGCACAGGCACGCTGATGTCATTTCTATTGCGATTTGCTTAAGGAGAAGCATGGTCATTGTGTATTTGAACCATGCTCATGCACCCGTCTGAAATGCCACACATGCCCCAGTGTCCGTAAGCACAGCCTGGTCTCCTTGTTGCCTTTTGAAGGGCAGCAATCGCTTGAACTGACTGCAGCTTTTGAAGCATTAATGCAATTACGTGTGGAGCCAAGAGAGCCACTGCTGGCCTTTGAAGTTTACTCCTCTAGTAGTACCTGCTCAAAGTGGAAGAAGTTTCAAGAAGCTGGCAGTGCACAGGCTGGCGCGGCCCGAGGCAAGCATAGGGGTTGGGGGAGCAGAGGGATGGCGGAGAGCGCAGCTAATTGTTTGAAAAGAGCCAAAATGGCAAGAACTAAGAATCCAAGGCTTCTCCCAGCTTGAAGGTGGCGTCTTCCAGTTCCTTGGCGCACAAGGGTTGCTGGGAATGCTCTCAGCACTTCTAAAGCACGATTCGAGGGGAGGTAAAGTTAAAGCACATGCAAATCGCCATTCAAAGGAAGAATTACTTGAATTGTTCTGTATCCAGGGTAACTTCTACTTTTCTAAAAAAAAAGAACCTGAAAGCGATGTGACAGTTTTAAACAAAGTATTTGGCATAATGAGTTAATCTCACTAGCAATCTTGATACCAGTGATTTCGATGATTATCAAAATCAGCCCTATTTAGCGAAGCACTTAATGGAATTTGAGTGCACACTTACTAAGTATGTGTTTCGTTGTGCAGGCCAAGTGCCTCAGTGCTCTGCTGAACTGGGGCAGCAGTTTGTCCAGAGGTTAAACTATGTAAAGAGAAGATAGAAGCTAAGGAGTATCTCGCCCTAGTAACCAGCACGTCATGTGTTCTGGTACCTACCAGCTTCCCACCAGGCCAAAAGTATAAACTCCCACCCCTGGCAGTGGCACCCAGGGGTCTCACTTAACAACTGCTTACACCACAGGCTGTCACACGCTGGTGCCAGAGCTCTGCAGGGAGCAGGCTCAGAACGGCAGGTACCACAGGTCACGTGGCTTTTCGAAGATGATGGACATGTTATTTGCCAAGCAGTGCCCGGGGGATCGGCTGCGGTGTTTGAGGCTCTGTGCAAATGCACGGGAATACAGGCCTGCTCTGACGTGCTTGCACGGGAGTTCACAACAGGGTCAAACAATTAGTTTAACACCAGCAGAAGAGATGGGAGAGACAAGGCACAGCAAACATTAAGGTTCTCCCAGCAATGCTGTCCCAAGATGTCCGAAAGGCTGTTTAACACAAACAGCTTGGCTGCTTTTGAAGGCGATGATTTCTCTATGGAAGCTCAAAAGATGCAGTGTTCATGGAGAAATGCGAAGGGAAAGGACACTGCCATCTCAGACTCGAAGATCTCTAGAGGTCCCTTCGAACCCCTATCATTCTATGATTCTATGAACCTGTATCTCCCTTGTGCTGAAGAAGGTGGATCAGGAACACTAAACCCTATGGAAGAAACCACAGTTACGTTCCAAGGAGTAATAAATGTGGTATTGCTGGGAAAGCAAAAGATGTTCATGCAGTCAAACAGCAGATATGGTGGTCACAAGAGTACCAATGAGGTCAGGATTTGGATATATCTAGATGGCAACAAAAGGGGAAAGAGTGGGTGGAGCCCTGGCAAGGAGAAAACTTTTGTCTTGATCTCATCAAGTGGCAGCTCTAGTCAATACATCTGAGAAAAAAGTACTTAATAAGCAGGGACTTGTGATGGCTTTTTCACAAACACCCTCTTTTCAGGACCATGGTGCTTTCATGGGGCAGGAAAACAACAGTACCAGGGAGAGCACCTTTCCTGTGCAGCATTACAGCTGATGCTCCACAGGCAGGTGGCTATCAATGGGGATTTATGAGACTGACAAAGAACACACTGAGTTAGGTCAGGATAAATACTCAGAGATCTATTTACAGATGAGCCTACTACCTTTCAAACCAAAGGTGTAAGCAGCAAGACCCAACAACATCTGACTAAGGGCACAGTATTGTGTCAACTGTACTAAGAGCTCCAGTGATCTATGCCTCGGTTCTTTATTTCTTCTCTCAGAAGCCGCAGATTATCCAGAAATGAAAATGCAGTTCTTGAAAGGGTCTTTTGAAAATAATGAAGAAAACCCGGAGGTGTTTATTCTTACCCAGATACAGCCAGAAAAGTCCTCAGAGAGAGGAGATTTGAAACTGAGCTGTCCTCTATTCATTTCTGGAAGTTTGTTAACACGCCTAACAACAACGCTAAGCAAAAGCTCATATCCTCTTATGATCAGAACACTAATGTCTGCAAATTCTGCCAGAGCCAAGAGCCAGCCAAAGCAGGCCTCCAAATCTGTTAATATTTAATGCAAAAAGAGCACAGGGCCTCCCGAGCTTGTTCTCAGTATCGCCATCAGCCAAGCACCAAAACCACCAGAGGAAACCTAAGTGTAAACAACATCACAGCACAGGCTATCCTTAAATTACACGCGGAAATTGATATCTTGCTTCATTTTCTGCCCTCATGCAGCTGTACATCTGGTATTAGATGTGGAACCCAGTGGGAAGTTCCTGCTTTAAAAGTGTCATTATAATCTAAGCATAGAAGCAGTTTAAATAGAGGTAATTCATTGCACAGAGAGGATTATGTTAAGCAACGGTGCTCACGGCTCCTGACTTCTCTGACAAAGAATGTGTGCAAAGACAATCTCACATCACTTCTGGCTGTCAGATAACGGACAAGTGCTGTCACACGCACGTCACTTCCCAGGTCATTAGGCACGTACTTGAGCCTGGGTGGTGTACGTGGCTACAACACAGACCAGGCACGCGCTGGCTGCAGGCACACTACTTTGTCCATAAGGAGACAGCGTGTTGTACATGTTACAAATGCTAATGTAGAGGCCTGAAGAGAAAGAGTGAGTCAGAATTAGACATCCACACTGGCCAAGGGAAAGCCAACAAAAATAACAAGTGTGAGTAACCTGTAAGAGAAGCAAGTACTGACCTAAAGCTAAATGTCTCTTTGAAGCACATCAAATGGAAAGCTAACATTTCTCTACCAAAGTATGGTACTGACATCTTCAAACTCATTTTTCTGTTCCAAAATTAGTTGTGCATATCATGTGCCCTTTCACAGGGCTCCACCCAAAGGTATTCCTCGTGACTGGCAGGTACAGTGGAAAGCTGTCTGAAATACCCTCTCAGGCAGGGGGACCTTCTCCAAACCTACTTCACTCCTGGAGCAGGATGTGGTGTCTGACATCCTGTTCTGCACCTGCCCTACGACAGCAGGTATATCAACCACTGAGATCTGATAAATCACAAATCATTTGAGATATGCTGCTTGCTCTTCCTAGGATAATGGGATGAACTACATCTTTCCAGCCTAAATTATGGCTTTAGTTATTTATTTTGCATTGCAGTATCACAGTTATCTGAACGCAACTGTTACACAGTTTTTATTTTATATTCACTAGGTTAAGTATTTAGGATGCAGGGTGCTTCTTATCCACACTAGAAATAGAAGGCTAAAAGAGAGGAAAAAACCTACGTTGCTGTATAGCTCAGAGTTTAAATAAACAGACCCAGGAACTACCCTACATGGGTGCCATCTGCCTCTTCCGTGATAGGATAACCTGCAAAAAAAGATTTGTAATGGCATTAAGTTGGATAACAGTCATCACGGCCTTAGCTATCCGTCCTGCTAAAAGACGGCCACAATCATCATTTCCTAATTCCCTTCTACGCCTTTTAGGGCCAGTATAATACACCAGTTTATAGATGAATGAGAAAATCAAATGTTCAAAGAAACAATTACAAAATGAGGAAAGAAATCTCTGTTCATAGTGGGGCAGCAGTAGATTAAAACGAGCTTGTAATAACTCAAGCTGTCATCGTGTCCGGTTGGCATCTCACATGATTTATTTGCCAGACTTGCTCCCTAAGAGCAAAATGCTGTGGTTATACCACAGTTAGAGCTTGTAAGAGTCCTTCAATGCACCTCAATTTTGGTTCGCCACGCTTCTGCTCCTCCTGCCAAACATAACTTCACTTAAAGGCTTTATGATGTCAAAAATGACAGATAACGGCCCACAAAATCCTCTCTGTATCTCAGTGGCTCGCAGGTGTGTCTGGACTGCAACGGGTTGGCACAAACTCGCTCTGCAGCCAGCGAGAAAGCTCAGTGAGAGCAAGCGCTGTGTGCTGGCCGAGAGCGCTGGCCGATGCTCTCACCTCTGCCAGGCCCTTGTGCCGGGCAGGCGCGTGATGCTGCCCGCAGCCAGAGACCTCTAACACCTGGCTGCACTGCAGGCATCGTCCCTGCAAAACCTCTTCTAACAGGGAAAAAGGAAGGATTTTCTGGATACAGTATGACCCCTTGACAGCCTGAAGTAAATGAGAGCTTGTAACACACACTTCTGTATTTATTTATTTACTCTTCAGTGTGTTTCATTCAATGCCAGTATTTACATCAACTTTTATTTCAGGGAGGGGAGGATGTTAGGGGCTGTTGCCCACTGGGATAATTTTACTCTTGAATTTTTTTGGCTGATTTTGCAGTGGTAGCGTAAGACAAAACTCACTAATGAACACACCAGGTGATTATCTACGTGACTTTCCTCTTCTCTGAACTGAATTTTTTCATATACTTGCGTGAAAATGAGAACTCGACATTACCACAAATATGCGATTAAAAAGAGCAAAATAACCTACTGGTTATTCAGTAAGTCTGTGCTGAAAGGAAGCTCTGGCAAGTACTCTGTGGGTCCATAAAACTTCGGAAATCGAAACTGGCTTAAGAGCCTTTTCTTAGAAACCACTTAATTTGTTCCATATTCAAAAACTAACAAAAAGGTAACACTGTGTGAAAGGACACAACATCTAGCAGAGAAATCTAACCACGCATCCCACTATGCACATGCTCAAATCACAACCTACAAAACCCCTGGTTTTCTTGTTGGCTTTTCCCAGCTTGTTTTTTTAGACCTGGAGGTTGTTTTGAAACTGATAAACGACTCACTCATGTTAACTAACAGTTCCAAGCAGTCTGTGAACTGTGATGGCTTTTCCCACACTCCTGTAGGAACCCCAGGAGGAACCTACTTTGCACCCTTTGCTCAGCCTTTGGCGACATAACCCTCTTCCCTATACGGTGCTGAATTTTTCTGTCGGATGAGGACAGACCTATAGAGCTCTTGGCCACGCAGAAGGAATACCTGCCAAAGCAAGAGTACAGGAGAGAGGCAGGTCTTACCTGTGCAGTGAAGAAAGCTGGAGTCAGGGATCCTGAAGGAAGTGCGGGACTGTTAAGGGCGATGGAACCGATGTCGGTGCTGGAGAGAACCATGGGTGGGGCAGAAATTTCCAAGCCTTTGGGTTTTTTAGCCTTTGGGGGAAGAGATGGAGATTTTGCCTTGGAGCCTGAGGAGAGGTTCAGAGGCTCAAGGGAATCTGAGTCGTGGCAACTGGACTCAAGGAAGAAGCTCCTGTGTTCTGCAGGGAGGGGTGAGGTGGGAGACAGAGACGGCGACCTGGAGGAAGATGACGATGGAGATGAAATGCTGGCACTGTTGGGTAGCATTAAGGAAGATATTTTAGCTGATACTGACGAGCTAAGAAAAGCAGAGGCAGCTGCTGTTTCGGAAGTAGAAGGCAAGGACACCATGGGCCTCATGACTTGTTTGTCTGTTTTGTTTGTCACAAATCTTATAACAGTCCGAACTTCTTCAACTGGTGTGTTTCCTTCTGACTTCTCCTCCAGTTTTTCTGTTTTGATTGGCTTGTAAGGGTCTGGCTGGTTCTGCAGAGAGTTGATAGTGAAAGAGGAGTACAGGCCAGAGTGGATATATTCATTACGGCTTGTGCTTTTCAGTGCTGACAAGCTGTGCTTGTGCTGATCCCTGCTCTCAGAAGGCATCTTACAGTCGCTGTCCTGCAGCAAAAGGCTCTCTCTGCTGATTTCCACGGCATGTGGATCCATTTTTAAAATCTCAGGAAAGGAGACAAACTTGTACACAAATTTTTGTCCGATCACTTTCTTGATGATGTTCTGCAAATACAAAAGCAGATGCTAGATTCTAGATCAGCATTTTAGAGGCATTGAGTAGAGCAAACGTAAGGGGGTTCACAAGGGTAAGGGAGCACCGCTCACTCCTCAAGCTGAGCAGGTCATTCCAGCGGGGCTCCTAATGCTGTTCACCCTTGGCTCATTCCTACCCCTCTGCTCAGCCAGGGAGACCACTCCCTGCTCCTCATGGTGACTGTCAAAAATCACCATTACCAGGTGATAAAGACCTACTGGTGGGCTGTCTTCTTCCCACTTCCTCTGAGGTACCTTGGGAATGTTTTCTTTCCAGTAAAAACTATTCTGCCACCTTGCAGACTGGAGCCATGCCACCATTTGTGTTTCACAACAAAGGCAAAATCCTTCCTTTATGCCTCCCAAAACTGACACCAACTACCCCGAGTATGAAATACTCTTGGAACATCTGCAAGGGAGAAAAATCACCTCAGCCTCCCCACTCCAGTCATTTACCCTCTCTTTCTGACCATGTGCAGAAGGACTGACCTAGATTGATGGTGGATGTCCTTCTTTCAACAATCATGGACCATGTCTGCAACAAATACAATTACTTCTATGGTTTGGAAAAGTACTTGTGTCCTGCTGTATCCCCTGTGCTATCTCCAGATTTGCATTAGGCTCAGGATGTTCACTGGTGCAGGCAGGTTTTCATCAGTCTAAACTGCATATTGAAATTAATTACTGAAAAAATCCCTAACCTCTCAAACATTTGTAGAACTATTTCTTTTTTTTTTTTTTTCTCATTATTTTCATACTGAAACCTTGCATGAGGGTCCTGTTTCCAGTCCTAGCTCTCTTCCTGCAAACCCAGGTGTGCTGCCTGCTCTAACACAACGTGTGGTATCACCAAGGATGTGATGTGAGCTCCCCAGCAGAGGCATTTTATGGCACCACTTGCTGGACTGACCTAGGAAAAGAACTGGAACATTTACCACTCCGAGCCAAGCGCTGTGGAAAACACGAAGCAGTATTTCCTGAGATTTCTATAGTGATTTCTCTCTTCTTGAAGCCCCTGGTGGAGAGTCTGTCTTTAAGTCACTTCTGAAAAACGCTTTCCAAGAAGCTTCCCTTTTGTGCAGCACGTCTGCTGCACCTCCAGCTCATACTCTGCAAACATTTGCTTTGCTGTACATATGGGAATGTAAATATTTACAATATTCCTAAAGATCTAACTCACTTTTCATTCTACCACAGACTCTGACACCAGTAGAGGAAACATTTGTTAATGAATTGAAAACAAAAAAAAGAAAAAAAGAAAGAAGACAGAATATAAACATCATCCCTATTTATATATGGACTACCTGTGATACCTCCTGTTGGGTGCTTGCAGGGCAAGTTACACCTTTTTTTTTTTTTCTTTTTAGTGTCAGAAAAGCCAGGCTCATTTGGGGAAAGAAGAGTTTGCACTTGAATATCAGAACCTCTTCTGTTCTTCAGCCGAGCTACTGCACTCTGTAACTCATCTATCTCAGTGTCCCAGCATTTCATTTAAGCGCCTTCTTGAATATCAAATTAATCCTACAAAGAGCCCTGGGATGTAGCTTTGCTTCACAGGTCAGGAGCTGTGGAACAAATAGAGAAAGTTGTTTCCCAAGCTGATAACAGGCATCTGTAGCAAGGACGAGAATTAAATTCAGCAAGCTCAGACTAAAGGCACAGAACTGCGCTCTTCCATGCTAAACTGCGCACACATCTACCCACCTGGAGGATCCTGCAATGCCTGCTTTTGCCCTCCAGAAGTTCAGGACATATAATTAGCCCACGGGATCTCAGTTCGCATGAGCTTTAATTCCCATGGCTTTGGGCTTGGCCTAGATTTTTTCTTTGTGTTAATT
The DNA here is from genome assembly GCA_013396935.1 of Baryphthengus martii. Lineage (NCBI taxonomy): Eukaryota > Metazoa > Chordata > Aves > Coraciiformes > Momotidae > Baryphthengus > Baryphthengus martii. Next base: position 424,537 of record VWZK01018605.1, on the reverse strand, counting down.
AGGTGAAACCTTGGGAGGATGTGCTGTTTCTGCACTCTCAATATTATGTTCTTTTTGAAAAAGGTAAAACCTCCAAACTACTGACATGGGAAAAGAAACACCTCAAATGGATTTTCTTTTCTTAATATATATTTTTCAATTTGAAAATAATACCTCCCCTCTGCTCCTGGCAGTTTTGGGTTACTGTTAGATCGAGCATTGACAACTGAGATCTTACATGGAAAATGTGACTCCCAGCAGAAAAAGATTAAATGTATTTAAGGGTGGCACTTCTGCAGCAGTGCAGGCTTGAAGCAGGGGAACATTGCTATAAAAAGCAACCGAATGGGCTGGTGAGTTTATACTCCCTCTGTTATTATTAAATATAGTTATATTTTAAGAAGATCTCTCGGTGTGGCTCCTCTGACTCCGCTAGCCTGCAGCAAAAGCCCACTTAACGATGGCTGGAGATCAGAAGGATTCAAGTGCTGATCCCTCAAGCACTTTGCAGGCTTCTCTTAAATGTGCAGCCCGATGAAATCACCATCAATGTGTAAGAAAAAATAAGGATGCAAATTAATTACGTACCTTCGAAATGCCATTGACATTTCTAAATTTTTTTTGACAAGTAAGTGATGTGAAGGTAAAAAGCAGCTTATTTTTACCATCACCTCAGTGATCTGTCAGAATCGTTCTGAGGATGGTTCAAACCACAGGAGACTGTGACAGGCATCATGACAAGCAGGGGTTTTCCACCCTCAATTTGTAAAGGGCAAAGAAGGTTTCCTTACATTATGGACTGCATTTGCAGAGACTAGACCCCTTGCTCGGTAGCAGGACGGTAAGTATATATGCACATTTAGCTATTTTGTTGTTGTGCGAATTTTCTAGGTAAATTCCCTTGCGAACAGGCTGCAATGAATTCTAGTGGCTGCCAGCCAGGGCTGCAGGGAGCTCCAGGGCTGCGCTGCCGGGCCAGGGCAGCTGCTGGGGAGGAGAACTGGGAAACCAAGCCAAGCACTGGGGCTCCAGTCCAACAGCTTAGAAAAAAACCCCAACAACTTATCAAGAGACAGCACACTTTGACATTTAGAAAGAGGGCAGGGAGCTGGGAATGTCCCTCTTGTCTTGGCTTCTTGATTGTTCCTCACTTGAACGCTTTACAATTCCCCTGCTCTGTCCCCAGTCTGTAAAACAGTGACTACAGCAAACGCGACCTCCCCCCACTGCAAAGTGCTCTGAAAGCTGCTGATCCAAACTGGGTACAGCACGGCCCGATGTCTGCTCTAGCCCATCAGCCTTGCTGGGGAGCTCAGGCTCATTCACACCACATCGCTTCAGACTCTCACATTACGTGCACCTCCAAAACCAGCCTTACCCAAGTGCTTGGAATCACCAGCTGGAAGGATGGCTCTCTCCCCCTGTTCTTCTTCACAGACCAACTGGCTGAGCAAATGCCAAACACTCAGTGGCCTGGTTCCCCCTGCAGTTTCAACCAGGCTAGCATGGTTGGGGTTTTTTTGGTGTCAACTGTGCATATGCACTACTACTTTTGGAAACCCTCCCAAAACACACAGGAGCTCTTTGCCCATCTCAACAGCACACGACTTCTGGCTTTCTTTCCATTTTTAGTTTCCTCCCAGAAGTTTTTCTGTGCACTGGTACAACTCAGGCTCTGTTTCTTCTAGCATGTATTTGTGTTTTATTTTCATCGGCTCTGACGCTTGCTCCTTGCTTGAGCCATTTAGAGCTAAGGTGTAACTATATGACCAGTGTGACACGAAGATTTTTAGTGGCTTGGCTCAAACCTGTTAGCTAGCACATCTGCTGGCTGCAGGAGCCTCTCCAAGACCAAGCTAGGAAATGGGACCCAGTTCCTAGTCAAAGTTCAGACTAATTGGGTGGCTGCAGGGGTGTGTGTGTTAGCAAGAAGGCAGGAAGACTAGATAGGGACTTTTTTTTTCTCCTCCCAAGAAGTGACCTACAATCAGGGTGCCTGAGATCTTAAAATTTATGGCAGAACAGGATGACTTTGTCTGTAGGTCCTAAATGTCCCTGCTTAGGAAAGGAGAAGGACCAGAGCTCTAGCTGCTGCTACAGCTCCCATTTAGGCATGTTGCAAGTTCCCTGGCTCCAAGAGGACTGGGGGATGCAACACATGTAGGGAAAATTAGGCTATGCATTCCTCACAGGACAAAATGAGAAGAAAGCTGGGCTGCTTCCAGCTACCGGGAAGCCTACCAAGAGAGAGGGCTGCTCACACTCCAATATCTGAAGTATGTAAGCTGGCAGAGCTACCTGTGGCTGCATGGTTTACTCCAAAATGGAGCGTGTGTCCACATCAGCCTGTGCAGGCAGATTCTGTTAACAGTGTACTTTATGCATTTATGCTTATTATACTGGGTATGTAGAAGCTTGAATTTTTGAACACTGTGATGGAGGCACAGGTGCTATTAGATCGTATACCTGCCCTGACCTTTGGAAGCGCAAGGCTCTCATTTAGCTGAATTTCAGTCTTTCCTCACCCACCTCTATCTGGAAGGCAAAGGCCATTCCTCTGGTTGGCACGTTTGACCAGGTTCTCTGCTCTCTCTTCTGCATTTCCCTGGGCAATCCTTTCCTTTCACATCAAATATGAACTATTTATTTGTCACACCTTCCAGAGGGTTTCTTGGGTTTTCTCCCCTACCCATCACCTCATACTGAGTATCAAATTCTTTACTCCCATCTTTCCATTAGGCCAGCACTCAATAACCACTTTCATGCCATTTCAGACAAGGACTTCCTTGACTTCCACACATCGCTCTTGAAAGCTCTTTCCAATTCTCTATAAAGCTATTTTCTAATGCTCCTTCAACTATTTCTTTATAACACCTCTCACCTATACCACTACAAAACACAGAGCTGGTATTTATAGTACCATCAGATCACTACTGTTTCATTGTAATATTCTGTTTCCCCCAAGGTAACTCAAGAGAAAACGTTCCCCAAAGTAAAATAATAGTTTCCATTATCACTCTATATCCTGAAGTTGTGTAAACAGATCAAGCGAAGGACTCTCTTCCCAAAACAATTCTTCCATGCTGCCACCCACACTTGGACATTAAAAATAGGAACTAGTAACCAGGCTACTGGCTGTGACCCGTTATGGGGCGGGAGGGAACACCATGGGCACCTCTGAATCCTAAGAGCACCTGAGAAGCTCTGTCCCCTGCACTGCAACAAGCACAAAGGAGGCTGTATTATTTACACACCATACATCATACTGTCAACCCATCTAAACAAGTGGGCAGCCGTTATCTGAATCTAAAATGATTTGTTCTGTCTTTAGAAGACAGATTGAATAGCACTCACCGAGTAAAGCCTGGGGCCACATACTGTTCAGAGAGGATGCGAAAATATTGAATAGCTGCTCATCGCAACAGTATGTGACTGTGTAATTAAAGATGCAGCATAACTCACGCAAACATTAAGGTTACCCAGGGAACTGTGATTCTTCCATTTCCTAACTTCTGATGGCTTGACTTCCACAACTGCTACACCCTATTCATGTTGGTATCTGCATATAATTCCCTGGGTTCACTCTCCTTCCCTCAAAAAAAAAAAAGAAACAACCAAAAAACCAAACCATCTCATAGGGAAAACTCACTAGCGTCCCTCTTGTGGTGCCATCTTAAAATATTCATGGGGATCCTTAGTAGTCCCGAAATCTCTGTAGAGACATCCAAACAGTATCTATCTGTCATTACAGCTATCAGAAAAACAAAGTAGATGGGCATCTTTGTCAAAAAGAAATCTACTAATCCTACTTATAAAGGTATTTTAGTTCTACACACCAAGCTAAAGTGCTCTGCGTGGGAACAGTTGTGAAGGGTTCCCTCTCCTGAAAGCATTACAAGAGATTTCTGACCAGCAGACACGTGTGACACAACGGACATGCCGCTCAAGCTGTAGGTAGAGAGAGTGGAGGATGCCTTTCCTCAGCGCTATCTGTCATCTGTTCTGCTGCTCTGTTGAGGCAACAGGGGAAATGCATTAAATAAAAAGGGGGGAGGGGAATTGAGGTAACAAACTAAACAGGAAATGGAAAGTCTTCAGATTATCTGCAAACCTTTAGCAACCAGAATCACGGTAGCGTATTACAGTCAAGCCATGCCACACTCTCCACTTCCTGGGGTGCTTTATATGTGAATTTAACATAAATCTAGCCATCAGCCCCAACAGCATGTCATGCCTGCTTTCAAAGCCAGACTAAGGAACTTGTCCTAATTGTTATTTTTCTCCAGTACTGGAATTAACTTACTTTTAAGTTCAGATGAATCAGATGATGAATTTTAATGAGCCAGTGCTCCCCCCAAGCAAAATGGCAGAGCTTATAAATCTCCATTTATCCAGTGATCAGTTTTTATTTCTCCACGGTGAATAATTTCAAAGACAATGCATGGAGCAGTAGCTCAGTTAGTGCCAGCTGCACACAGTAGCAGCCAACAGCAGCCCAAGAAAAGAAGGTCGATCCTCTGTGCCACCGTCATTTCTGAAAAATCACCGCCCTTCGCCTCAAACTCACATGCTGCCAGATCATTTGGGTTGTAGGTAGAGAAGTCCCTTTTGATAGTTTCACAACCCAAAGTCTTGTCCTGAGCTCTGCCTCTTGCCTTTCCTGCTGCTACTCCCCAGCCTGCAGCACAAAGTTTTATCCCATTTGCTCAGTGTGCATTTCATTTGCCCCGGAACATCCAGCTGCCAGCACAACCATCACTGCCAACAGCAAGGGAGGGGATAAGGACCTCAGAATGCTCTTTAGGGCTTCCTCAGGGTCTAGACTGCTCTTAGCTTATCCCACAAATTCCTGAACGGTCCAGGGGAGAGGAGTGCAAAAGTCTGAGAAGCCTTTTAACCTTACCAGCCTCTTCCCTTTTGTTTTGCAGAAAGGAAAGAATGGAGCCTTTCGCTCCCTTCTTAACTTCTTTCCTTTCTGTGCTGTACAGCACAGATTGAACTGAAGGCAAAGGAAGTGCTTAGGACGGAACCAACTGCTGAGCGCTCCCTGCCAGCCTACTAGGATTCATTATCTGCTATCTTACACCAGTGTCTCTCACACTTCAAAACCTGCAGCAAGTTCCCCTCTCCCTCTGCACTCCCCTGATAATCTACTTTTCTCCACTGCCTGGGATCAAACAGGACACAACAGACTATAACCACACAGAGAATGAGAAACTCCCACTGTTCTCCACTAAAGGAATTACTCCTTCAAGGTACATAGCAATAGCCATGGTTTTGGTTTGGGGTTCAAACCCTGATCACAGTACATGGGGAAGAAAGAGCTTATTCTTCCTTCCATCTAGGAGCTAATACCTCTGCTAGGCTACAGAACACCTGAAAAAGCGGCCAAAATCCTTGTACCACACTTAAGATAACATTTGCAGACAGAAGAGAGCACACCGTCCAAGAAAGCAGCTGTTAAGAACAGCAAGCCATCACCTCAGCCAGAGCCCTGGTGAGGAAGCCATCGAGCCACTCCTCTGGCGGATGCTGCATTGAGCAGAGACAGAACAGATGACAAAGGTGTGTGGGTGCTGGCGAGGGGGGCAGGCAACTGAAAACAGTACAAGGGTAAAAAAAGAAGGTTAAGGGATAAAAGAAGAAACAGAGCCTCAAGTAAGGAGCCATTATATTCCACTGATTTGAAGAGATCAGAGACGTCTAAATGACAAGTGTTACAAATAATACCTCATCCCTTGTTTTCAAGCAATGTCTATTCAGTGGCTCTGCCTGGATAGGCTGTTTATTTGCCAGCAGGCACTCTGTCCCCACTGATCCCAGTCAAGTTTCTAATCAGAGGGGCTGAAGTCATGTAACGAGGCGAGCTTCCCCATGCTGAGCCGAAGCCTTTTTAGCACTTAATGAAGGGGAAATCATCACACCAACTGCTTGGAACAGCCACCGCACCGTCCTCTCTCAATCCTTTCGTGCCTTCTCAGCCAGGCTACCTTTGAAACACGTTAAAGTGGAAAACTCCGACTTCTCGTGGACAAAACACTAAAAACATTTCACTGCAGAATGTGCAGCTCTAAATCTGAAATTAAAAATTTCTCATAGGAGAAGAAGGGAGTCCTTCCAAATTCTAACGTGAGCAATGAAAAGTCCGATCAGCAAATTGTGCACAGTTAATTTGCAGTCAACATGGGTTTTGATTGCTGTCTTAGGTTGGCTGCATAGCGCCCAGCCCCACCGTGCCCTTCAAGAATTAGCACACTACAGATTAACACATGACAAGAGCACTCTGAGCTCAGTTCAGCAATGATATCTAGTTTCCTCTGCCTTGTGCAGGCAGCAAACCTGCCATAACTGCGCCAAACACTGATGTTATAATCTCACTTCCTTCTCTGAAAATCAAGATGAGAATAGACCACTAAGCATGGCTATGAAGTTCTCCTTTTTAATACACAAAACCTGCAACAGTCCTTCTTTTTAATATTTAATCTTCAAGAATACAGGAAATAATAAAATCTATTGATTTAGACATATGACCAAAAAATATCCGTTTAAGGGGAACTAATCCTGGAAAGATTTCATATTCATCAGTAAAAGCAATCCGAAAAAGTTCATCCAAAAAAAGGCTGGAGAAGCAATTTGGAAACTCCCTGAATATGCTGGGGTCTAAAACTGACAAAGGTAAATATGAAAGATGTTTTAGCACCTCTGTATTTGTATCCTATACTTTTTTCCTTCTAGTATCTTGACACATCTGAGAGATTCTCTTCAAATGCCTTTCTGTTACAGCAATCATCTAACACATATCCTGCTCTCATTTCTGCATTCTCTATTGTACCGTGGCCACCTTGCTTCATGCTGAACAGTAGGACCAAGGACTAAATGTTAAAAGCAAAGGATGGTTTTCTGAGAGTGACGGAGATCTTATGAACTCCCACTATACCACAGAAATTTTGTTTTCAGAGGTTCTAGCTACCAGTAACTTCTACTGACCTCTTTCAGATTGTAAGGATGCTCACAATATCTGAAAATCAAAAACAAACTGAGTGATCTAAACAATTCCAGATTACTAAGTTATTAATTTAGATAGTTTTAGATAAAGAGGTTGAAAGGGGAGCTCTTAACAGCCAGCAGCTCTGCACTAAGTGTACGCCTACACTATCTGCCCGTAACCAGCTTCTAAGAGCACACAGATACCCACAGCTCGCCAGTTAGGAGGTTGCTGCCTAAATTGTGCTGCGTCTTTGGGTCTTACTAGTTCTACTAAAGCTCAACACACACATCGGTGAAGGAGAGGCAAAATTCACTAGGTCCTGCAGAGGGAGAAAAACTGGATGAAGAAACTCCTACCAAGGCACGTGTTCTGCTATTTTGACTTGAGACATCCAGAAGTTGTCAAGCAGCAGTAAATGTAACTTTCTACAGCACGTACGGTCTTCACCTGAGATGAGCTCAGCATGAGACTGCTGCCTTGACAAACACACCCAAGCATATCCCTGCTCTGACACCCACTGTCTCACCAGCCACTTTTCGCTCTGTTTGCTACTCTTATTCTGCATTTTCAACCAGTAATACATCTCTCATATATATTGCTGCTAATTATATGACAGCAACGTATTGACTGTTGTCAAAGCTAAAAGAGATTTTGTCCTGAAATGACATAGTGGAAAATTTCTGAACTCTTAGAAGCACAGAGCACTAACAAAGTTAGTTACAGTGAGATCCTGCTCAGGTAATACCGCACTGTCATAACTGTAGAAGTGTTTCAGTGTTGTATTTTCAGCTAATCAATTAGGACCCAATACAATTGTAGGAAAAAAAGTTACCAGAAAGCTCAGGCAAGACTAGCTAACATACTGGCCAACAGTATGTTAGCTAGACGCAAAACATGTGTCCCAAGAAAACTATGAAAACTCAACCCCACTCTCTATGCTGTTGGGTTAGTTGGTTGTGTTTTCATTGCTCTGACACAGGGGATACCTTCTGGTAAGGCTGCCACTCTCCCTGCTGCATTGCAGTGCCACTGCTCTCTACCACCTCCCTGCATTCTAGAAGATTCTATGCAGGCTGTAATAATCAAACAGTTCTCCGTTATCAACAGTTACTTTATTGTGGTCGAAAGCTACAGAAAATATTGGGTAGCCAAACGCATAAACACATGAAAGCACCATCAAGTGTAAACCTAGGTCAAGGCTTCCCCTCCTCGGGAAATGGGATGTGCAGCGTTTTCCTGGGCATCTCTGAACCGCCCTCTTACCTCCGCTGTGATTGCCTTCAATACTGTTGTCTGTTGTAAAAAAAAACTAGTTAGAGGAACTTTTGAATAGCTTCCACATAGAGGTGAGATATTAAATGGTAGCGTTTCTATTTTCTTAGTCTGCACGAGAATAACAAAATTTACCTTGTCATAATAGTATCTGAGCGCTCGGCTCAGCTTGTCATAATTCATATTAGTTTTGTTTTTTCTGAGTCCCCACAGCTTAGCCACTTCTTCTGCCTTGAGTAGCTTGAATTCGCCATCATTGGACGTCCAGCAAATCAGGTGCTCATGCTTCTGGTCTAGCAGCAACTGCAAAAGGAACTGCCACAGTGTGATTGCACTCTCCATACCTACAAGGGACAAAGAAGAGCAACAGTGTGAAAAACATTTGGGAGCAGGTGTTCCACTCAGTGCTCATTTCAGTAATACGCTCTGTGTAGGAGTCATCCTATGTAACTCAGTAAAGGAAGCTACTATATCATTTACAACCAAACATCCACAAGACCTACAGGTCTTGTACTTCCGTTTCAGTATTTTTTCCACTGCTATTTTCTGAAGGGACACATAAATATTTAGAAAAGCATTGCCCGCATAGTTCACAGGGTACACAGTCATTTCCAGTCGGCATCTTCAATTCCACACATGCAACCAGCCTTTAAAAGAACATATAAAGGGGAAAAAAAAGGACTTAACGTAATTGATCACTGAAATGAGGTGAAAAACTGTCTAGTGTGGTGAGAAGTATACTGACCTCATTTGGATACGTCACTGTGGAGAAGAAGATGAAAAGGGAAGACCAGAGCAGCTGCTTTTGGTTAGAGAACCAGAAACCACACTTTCCCCTCCCACCTTCCCTGTGTCACACAGCCTTGACACTTTTTCTTTCTTCCAGGGCCTGAAATGGCTCTTGCTGCTGCTGTTTGTCAGCTCAAACGGCTCAAAAGCGTTATCTACTTTGCAGAAATGCTGGAAGTTCAGTACACTTAAGCACAGTAATGTTTACCCTGAACCTTTCCCTAGCAGGCATTTTTCATTATCATACATACAACTGAGAAAAAGGAATATTTTCAACGGTGCCTGAGTCTCACTTCTAAGGTTGCTTGAATGTTTTTTTCTCTGCTAAAGGTTGTTTGAGTATTTTTTTTTCTGCCTGTGCTCCTGAGCTCTCTGCAGAACAAATCTTTTTTTTCAGGCATCGCTATGGAAGGATAAACTTAAGAATGCTGATATTCCAACTCAGCACCAGCAATACACAACTTAAAACCTGGGAGCATTACCACTGAAGACAATTTATTATTGTAATGAAGATGTAGCTAAAAATGACCTTTTAAACTACAGAACTACCAAATGAGATTTTCCCTCACTTTCAACAACATTGCCAGAATTAGCATGTTAACCCTGTATCAGACCTTTTTTCCTGTCCTCTTCCCATACTTAATTTGGACCTGTTATGTGTAACTAACGCAGATTTAAAGATGCCAGTGTTACTGGGTTAACTCTCTAATTACTACCTGACTTAGCTTTGTACATAGGACAACTAATAGTTTGCCTTCATCTAAACAAGCTGACGATTGATAACTTCCTTGTTCATTCTGTTTCGTAATAAATTACTTTTTGTATCTTAACAGATGAGACAGCCAGAACAAGCCTGGCTCACTGCCTGCCGTATGCCAGGATGTGCTGACCACAAGAGGGCACAAGACTTCTAACTATCTACCACATGGAACAGCAGGCGGCTGAGGGAAGATTGGCCTCTTCCAAGCCTGCGTTTGCTTCACTGCACCTTTTATCCCTTTATACAAATGCTTTTTCACACAGTGTAAGGCAAGGGAAAAAAAAAAAAAAGTATAGATAGAATTATATATACCTGAAAGTTATATATTGGCTTGAAAGGCTTTAAAAGTTCCTTTAAGCTACAGCATCTGTGCAAGTATTAACATCTTTGCAATAGATATTTAACATCACAGCTAATAAAGTATCCCTAGTAACCTGGCATCATACGTACATACTTTTTCATTAATACTTGCAAATCTTGGAACTTATTTCACTATACATGTGTAAGCATATAAAGCCATATTGTGATAAAATGATCTTAGTTTCTGTACATCATGTATTGCACAGTTACATTTCGCATATTTTCAGTTTGTAGCCTCTAGAAACACCTGTTGGTAGAACATCAGCTGAGGAAATTAAAGATAGAAGGGAGTTAAAGAAGCACCAATACAAACTCCACCGCCATGCCATTACCCAAATCAGTACAATACCTTAGACATGCAATTCTCTCATCCAGACCTTAAACTACATCTTCCTTCAGATGACCAGCGGCCATGCCTCTTCCAAGAGTTTAGGTGGAACTGACCTCACAATAAAGTGCACATTGTTGCAGTCTCCTCCATCCCCACTCACCTCTGCCCAACACCACTCACAGGGTAACCTACAGCTCATGCACCACACTTTTCACTATGAACCTGTTTTCTGATGCTTATCGTTCGTAAAATGTAAACAGCTTTGGATTTCATTTTCTCTACTGAGTGTGGGCCTTATGGTGAACTCAGCTATAGGTGTAATGTAAAATGCATGAACAGGCCTGAGTGAGGGCATCCTACAGAAGCATCCACTCCATACTATCACTCTAGGTGACTAACGAGAGGTGACTTCTATCAGGTTATTATATAAAAGGTTATTGCCACATTTTTCAAAGTGGTTCAGACCTTGGTGATCAGCTCTTCAATCAGCTGAGATACACCAGTAATCTCTCTTCAACCTCTGGATCCAGGGCAGATGGCTCTGGTGGGATTAGATTTAGGCAGCTTCCCACTACCATGATTGCCTTGCCATCCACTCTCCAAGTGCGTAGCTCTGAACAGACTTTATAAGGGACCTGCACACCCCAGAAATCAGCATCGGTGTGCTTAACTAGTAACTGCATAAATCTTCTACTGGATATGACCCAATTCTGCCCGTACAGAAATCAGATTAAAACAGCTCAATGTTGCACTGTACTCCAGCCCTCTGCCTGCCACTGAATTCCTGTATAAAGCTTCCCATACTGCTTGTATGGCAACCGTATGTATATGATTCCTACACAAGGCAAATCATGCAAATTACATTTTCAGCTGATCGTTAATTGTATGGTCCTTTTCTTCTAAGCACCCAACTTAGGTCAGGTCTGAGTTGCACTAAATACTCACAGCTACGTTTAGCAAAAGTTTTGTGCTTAGAGCGTATGTAGCAACGTAAAACCTTAAATAAATTGAATTCAGTAAACTGGTGCGCATCTTTGCATGTCATTTCCACTCTCTAAAATGTGATTTGCAGAAGAATAGTAAGAGGAATAAAATCTAAGAACCTGCAGTGATGAATTTTTAAACTGAATGTAAATATTTCATTTCTAATCAGGTCAACAGAAGTATTAACCTGCCTTTCTCTATGGGCACCATTTTGGTGCCCACCATGGGCACCACGGGCCCACGAAGTATTAACTATCCTCTTGGGAGGACAATGTGGCCACACAGTGTACTAAACCTTAACTGGTGCTTCTTTTGAGTGGTGGAACAAAAGAATCACATGACAGATGTATTACAAGACATGTAATTTAACCAAAAATGTCTTAACTGTATTAAAAGTTGTTATAAATTATGATTGGGAGTAGTCAGAAAGCTTCAGAAAACACTACATTTTATTTATGTATTTTCTAATTCTTTTGCATTTTTACTGACTCACAAGCAATTTCGTGTCTTGCCTTAATTTGACAGAACCGGGTGTTAGAACGTGGGCACTTCCTACGGGGCATATATTTCACGTTTCGTTCAACTCTTTATTAATATTAAATAGTAATAATAAATACTCCTGTTACTTCTGTGCTCAATACAGGATTTGAACACTGGGCAATAAATAATACATGGAAGCACAGACTGAATTAAATGGATTAGAAGAAAAATAGTTTTTAAAAAAAAAAAAAATCACTTATTTAAGACAGTGACATCCATCTATAGTACAGAATGAGAGAGGCAACCTATGCATGAAACATATTCTGTGCCATGGAGAACCTAATCAAATTCACACAGACAAAGGAGTCAATTTTTTCATCCATTAACTTTAATACATGTGATTTTGCCACCTTACCATTCTTTAAGTATTTATACAATGCATTTGACAGCCAAAGATATTTTCTAAGCCATGAAACACAGTTTGCTAGACTGACCTGACCTAAATAACCTAGTAATTTTACTTTGTAATCAGTTCCACTACCGCAGATGCAAATATTCACCGGCACAGCTAGAAGGAATTATAGCTAGAAACTCTGTGTGAGACAGCAAAAGGATATTTCAGGAGCAAGTTTTCTGAAAGTCCGTTTCTCGGGCAGCTGTGACAGGTACACACACTAACACCCTCTGCATTACCAGTTTACATCCTTTCAAAGGTGCGCTCCCGCCGTACAAAGCCTACCAACCGCATGATCAGCGTGATGCAATGTGGTCTCCACACCTTAAATTTTAAGTTCAGGATTGATGCGGGAAGGAGACAACTCAGAATATCTGCACTGATAATACTGCCCCTATTCATTTCAACCAAATCAAGGGGCTAACGGAAATGCCTTAACTTGGAGCGACAGCAAAGTCAACACCGTAAGTTCTCCCTGAAATGAATAATAGAAAAGGACAGAGGCATCCACAGGGCAAAGCATCGCATCCACGGGCTACTTTTCCTGTCAAGGGGGTGCCCAAATGCCAAACACTGCTTCTTCCCTTAGTATATGGAGACTGATTTCTAGCAGCATGAACAAGTGCTATGAAAACATGATGCAAGTTACACTAGAAATGGTTAAAACACATGAATACACATGCTGATGGGATGCATTACCAATGTTTTTTGACAAAGACAATACATATGAAACTCCATATGACAAAACGCCAGTATAGTGGCAGTAAAGTAAAAAAAAAAAAAAACAAACAAACAAAAACAAAACCCACAAAAAAAACCCCAAACAACAAAACAAAACTAAAAAAAACCAAACAAACAAAACGAACAAAACTCCCCAAACATTTGCTGGACAAAACAAAACAAAGACATAAGCCATCTTTAATCCAGGCAGTAGAAAACTAAGAGGCTCAGAGACAAAGGTAACTAAATAAAAAGCTCTGAGACATTTATGACATGAACTATGAGATACTTAGGATACTCTTTGGGGCACTAAGTTTTGTAAGACTCTTGCATAGGAAAAGCTAGAAGAAAAAGGCAGAAAGCTGGAAAGCAGCTCTGTAGCATTCCTGCAGAGGTCCTTAGCCATACAACTACGTTACAGCTGTGTTCTTACCTTCTGTTCTCCACACACTCAAGGTTTCCTACCTGAATTCTAACTCCCCACTCTATGTTAGCTCTCCCATAGCCTTTCTAAAATAAAGAGATATATGGCTGATCCTCAACAACAAATATGAACAAGTTCTGAAGGCTAAAACTCTGAATCCCTTCAGGCACTAGGATCAAAACCAGCACCTTGTCATTTTAGAAGGTCTGCAGAAGAACATCTGGGACTCTGAGCTATAAACCAGGTCATGGGACTTGAGGCAAAAGAGGGACAGCTGAGTGGGATAGGCTGGCTGGGGTGCCCAGAGGCTGAAAAAAATCAGCTGGAAATCAATTAAACCAGGAATACATAAAAGGTGTTAGCCAGCATCATGCACTATAGCTACTCACAGAGAGATGGTGATCAGACATGAAAACAATTAAGAGGTAGAGTCAGGGCAGGGAAATTAATTTCCCTTAGCGTATGAAGAAACTGTTGATTCCTTCTGTAGCCAAAGCAGCTGCAAAAGGTTCAGCTCCTTTTCATATGCCCCACCACAGCAGGCACACATCTCCACTCACATTTCCCTTACAGGCAAGTGTGAGGTTTCGCAAGCTCATGGCATTTCTCTCTAAGAGATGCCTTTCCCCCCCCCTCATTTTCAGCTACTCTGGAGAACATGTGTGTATTTTTTGTACATCCATTTACTGCTTTTGTATCCTAATTCTGGCCAACAGCACGCTTCTCTGAGCAGCGTGACGTGGGGCATTGTTAGCTTCTCACTCACGTTAGCATTCTGCTTCCTTTATTTCTGCAGGTTGCAGCCAGGAAACTGGAAAATGGGCCACAGGAAACCTGGCCTCCTACATCTGTCCCAGTTTGTAATAGCAGCTCTGGTTTTATTTTTCCAAGTGTCTCAGGTTCATTTTAACCCTTGAGATGACTGCTCCAATAACATACAAAAGAACTTGGCTGTTCCGTCACTATTTTTTTTAACCACCGTTTCACAATACTAGAAATAGGGATTTTGCTAAACCATATTCATTTTTTAAGTATATTAATCCTTATAAAATAAAGTTACGTGAGTTTTAAAAAAAAAAACACTTTTGTGGAAATTACAAAAACAATTCCATTCCATAACAACAAATATCAAGAGAAAAATATTTAGAGAAAAATATGGAATAAGGCAATCTCTAGCTGTTTCAGCTATATACATTTTTAACATAGTTCTAAAGTGAATGTCTGTATGGAAAGTTGAACAGCTTACAAATCCGCTAGGCCAATTTTTCTCTTTTATATTTTAGTTTCTATAAAAAAAAAATTGGAGAACACTTGTTTTGCATTTCATTACAGAAGCAAAAGAGCGCCGATCAAAAAAAAAAGAAACTTTTGTAAAATAATTAAAAAAATCAGACAGCCGTAGCATTTTCGACAAAAATTCATCTGTATAACAATGAGTTATATCATGAGAGGTTAAAGACAACTGCCAGATCTGCCCAAATGTTTGGTCAGAAACATTTGAAAGAACAAGGCAAAAGTCTGAGTCAGTCCTCACACTTTATTTCTCAACAGAGATGCTTCAAGGGTGATAAATAGGATGTGGTTGGTGAAAAGTTAGTGATTCTGCCAGAAAGAAGGAAAAACAAATATCAATTTGTTTACTCAGAAAGTTTTCAAATACTCAAAGGAAATCTTACTGTTAATTTCACTGCCCTTGAAAAAACAAGCTTGCGACTAAGTGTGTAAATATACCAGTTTTAACTCGATGCAGAACTTTCTCTGTTAAAGGTAATAAATCAAACTAATGGTGTAATCCATACTCAGGGCACTTTAGAGAACGGACTGTGTGTGTGTATTATATAGAAAATTGGTAATTTTTCCACATCCAACAACCAGGACATTTCCTGCCAGAGCATCCTCCGAGTTCTTCCATTGTGTTGAAACTGCAAAAACTTTCTAAATCAGGACTTCCTCCTATTATATTTCAGAGGCGTCTTTCTGGGAAATGCAGATTCAAGTGAAAAAAAAAAAAAAAAAAAAAAGGAATTCCTGCAGCACCACCCAGTGGAAACGTTAGTTGCAGTGCCCCAGTGCACAAGTCGCAATTTGCTGCTAACCTACAGTAATACTGCCACAGAATCGTTTAAGGATACGCCAAAAAAACAGAGGGTTTTGCTGGCCACTGTACTTAACACAGTTACATGAGGTATGCCTACTCTGCCACTCCTGCATAACAGTCTCCTCTTAACTTTACATTCTAATTTAAAAGATTATTTACAGGAATAATTTACAAAGTCTCTTTTTCAAGCAAGAATACCCACTGATCTGGCCCAGCACATTTTAAAAAAAATAAACAGACTCCTGTGGTCAAGAGCAACACAAAAGAGACAGCAGCAAGATCCAGCAAAATATTATAGGATAACATCAAGTTCCACTTCAGAAAAGAAAGCACTTACGCACACGTCCAGTAACGCTTCCAGTAGATACATTTGGTAATACAGTGTCTGCAGTTTTTAATTTTTTTTTCACTAAGTCAAAGAAAGGCTGGGGCAGATGTCCAAAGGAAGAAAGTTCTATGACCTCCAAATTAATACAACAAAGGACTGGTCGCCTGCCAAGCAGAGGTGTGATGACACCGCCTCTAAAACATGAGTGTTTTCAGATTCTCCGTAAGGATGCAGTTCAAGAAACAATTTTAATCTGACTGGAGTAAAAACCCTTAGCAGGAGGGAATATGGCTAGCTGCCTCCCTGTGAAAGGCTTAAAATAAAATAACCTGCTCAACTATTTCTAAAGCTAGCCCTAAACAAAATTACCTAAATCCATAATGGCTCCAGCCGTTCACCTTGGGACAGACATAAAATGAATGCAGACTCCTCACACTGCTTTCTGCCTGCTCATGTGGTGCACATCTGTGGCATGCTGGCAATACACTACACCACAATACAAGGGACTTCTGCTTTCAAAGATAGCCCTCTATGTTTATTTTTTGCCATATGATTTTCTTTTACATTTTTGTCAGCATCAGTAGGACACACATCACATTTATTTGACTGTTCTATATACAATTTCTAATAGTCCCTTTGATAAAGTCAGACAAAATACAGCTAAAGAGGGCAGGAGCAGTGGCTACTCCAAAAGTTTACTTGACATACCAAGCGATGATTACTCCTAAATGTAAAGGCATTTTCCTTATCTGTACTACCTTCTTAAACTGAAATACTAGAATTTACAACTTTGTGACAGCAGACCAAGTGCTTTGTAACATTTTAAATGGTGCACTAGTACTATCAATTGTCTCAAACGTTGCTTTCAATACATTTCATATTCAAATTTTTAAACTAATCTTCCCTTCTCAACTGATTTTTTCCTAGATTAGGAACTTAAATAAACAAGCAAGTCTTCTTAATACTGTGAGCAGAGAAGAGCCTGGCCAAACGGGCAGGAAATGTAGTCCTGGGAGTTCTGTCCAGGCAAACCGAGGCGGCTGGCGACATCCTCAAGACCTGAGGCACACCATCGCATCTTCCACTGGCAGCCAGAGCTCTCCTTCCTGTGCACGCTGAATCTTCAGCATTTGCTGGATTAGCAAAATGAGCTATTAAACTATTGAATAACACACAGGCTTACTTGTATATTCTCACGTTGCAAGAGGAGTCAGTCGCAGCATTATACTGAAAATGGTGGCAGACAATTCAGCAGATGGTAACCTACATCTATCACAGAGAGATGTTTCACTTTGACGACTTCTTCCCAAAACGTCAGCTCTATTGCAATAGTTCTCGGAGCACGAGCCAGGGTGTAAGTTCCTTAGTCATGAAAAAATGAGCAACTAGTCACAGCACTAGTCAAGGTCCGTCTTCTTTCATGTTAAATGCTATTCTTTCTGTGTGCAGTGGTCTCAGAGAAAAAAATTAAGAATCACTCCTACATGCCAAAATCTCAAAAATCTGCTATTGTCCTCCTTCCTCTGTGCTAAACTATTCTTATCATCTGATATTATTCACCTGTCTACTACACCGACAAGAACCTGAAGGTTCGCACCTACGATTTCCCCTAACCCTGTTCATTAAACGCTGGAATATCCAACAGAATGTATCAGAAAATACCTGAGATTTCAGCCAACAGAAGATTTGGTTGTTACTCTCCTCTACTGTCTGTGTCCCGTGTAGTTAAACTAATTCCCATGGCTGCTGTGAACTACAAAGGAAAGACAAATGGGACGCGATTTCAATGATCACAGTAAACTTTGCTGTACACGAAGTGCCTAGACTGCCTGCGTTTAGAAGCTACATCAATTCACCAACTGGTTTGTTAGTGTCTCTGCTGCTCAGGATACGTAACAGCAACTAATTTGATTTGTAGACTGAATTCTGGACAAGACTCCACATTTAAATGAAATGTAAAGACTCTATCCCCTCTCCTCAACTTGGATAAGACTGCAGTCAGTTTTACTGTACTCTACATCCAGACAATCAACCCAGCCTTGATATTGCTCTCTTTTGGAACCATTTGCATCGCAGAGCTTCAGTACTGAAGCAGTGCTGCAGTCAGACTTTCTATAGCGGCCCTATTCCACGCTCACAGTTTGCTAAACTAACCACACACGCCAGTTGCTCTGAGTCTGTTCTGAGTCACCAGACTTCACAGAGGTCTATATCTAGAATCTAAACCCACATTCCCATCCCAGTTCTATTAGTACAGCATGGAAGAAGTTCTCTGAAGGTAGTCAGCTTTCTCCAGATTTTGCTAACAGAGCTGCAATAGAAATTTGTTCTTGTTTGCTAAATGCTTTTTAAAGATTGTTTCTTCTCATGAATTACAGTTAATTGCTGGGAAGAGATAATAGTGGCACTCGAGTCTATAAACTTTCTGTTTGTGCTGTACTGTGACTCGATACAACAGAGGCCACTCAACATTATCACAATATAAACGTTTAAAAACAATAACATTCATTAGCATCCTTCCCAAAAAGCTTAAACTGAAATACATCTGATCAATTTTCTTCATATTAAAAAAAAAAGAGATGAAGAAATAGAGAGATACAGTAAAGAGGTGCTGTCACCACATTAGAGGCAAATGGATGCATAATAGGAATCTGTTTTCCAGATGAACCATCAGCTGTTTTGCAAAATGAGAACGGGAAACTTATAGGAGAACATTTGATTAAAAACATTTAGATTCTTCAGATGAAGTATATAATCCAAGTCCACTATTTTCTGTACAACTGCAAAAGCATATTTTACAGAAACTTCTTTGCTTGTTCGCTGATATTTTCAGAGAAAGACCTATCTTGTAAAATTATATTAACAGGACCTAATACTTAGGTTAGTGCTTCGAAAGCTTTTACTGATTTTGAATGATTGGTAAGAATCATAAAAATTATAATCAAATGACTCATGACATAATTTAATGACAGATAAAACTAAAAGACAATGTGTACAATATAAGTTTTCCTCTTCTAGTACCTCAAGCAATCTTCAAGTTAGGACCCACAAGATAAAAAAAAAAAATTGTATACTTTAAAGTTGAAGAAACTAAGACAGGGTTGTTTGCACAAGAGCCAAAATACATTAACATGTAGTAATTGGTATTCACAAAGATTATCCAAGCTATATTCCAAATATTCAAATACTGAGTAGTAAACTGGCAAGCAGAGACACAGATGTGATTGAAATGACTCCCTGAATGGGGTCTGAGGGAAGCCATAGAATGAGCAATATCCTTCACATGCTCAGTACGTCTTGACACAGTACGATTTAGAGCAAAGCTATGGAAGAGTAGAAGGACACTTGCACAGAGCAAGCAAAAGCTAGCATTTAAATGTTTGAAAGTTTGAAACACACAGTTAATCTCAGTGCATTAACAGAAGTCCTGACACACTCAAAAATAAACACATGCCTAAGTGCTTCAAAAGATCAAAACAAAGTAAGTTTGTGGCTTCCTACAGAAACTCTTCTCCTGAAGATCCTGAGCTGTATCTAACCACTCAGGTGTAGACAGAGCACACGCCATAGACTTTAGAAACCTTTCTTTACACAGTTGACTGATATTTATCTTAAAAAGTTCTTAGGTGTCATCATACAGGTGAGCAGTTTTCAACACGTGGCCCATGCACACAGAGGTCAACAGGTGCCCCCCGAAGGAGAGGCAAAAGCACCACAGTACTACTGCTGTAGGCTCAACTGCAACATAGGCATCGGCACAACTGCTCAAAAATTATCACGGATCCACAGATACGGAAAGGACTAACCCTACTGCTCTAGACAGTCACAGCAATGCTACCTGCACAAGCAGAACAAAATCGGACATGGTGTTGGTAACTGTAACTCCGTAACAGTAAAAAAAAAAAAAAAGTATAATTTTCAGCTGAGTTGTATCTGCTTAGGGCATGGCAAAATTTGGCCTCCAATGTTCTTAGCTGTAATGTAAATTTAAAGCAATTACTTAACTATTTAATTATTCAGTACATTGTGAGGTATTGACCAAGAATTACACTGATTAAGCAGATCAACGATTCCATGGTACCTCTTGGTACTGCAAAAACTACCACGGTATTCATACAAAATTAAAAATGAAGAATGACCATACAGTTATTAATTGGCATCAAATTAGCCGGCAGGTAATGCCTTGGCGGCATTTTAATATCAACGCTTATGGCAGGTATTTTCTTTACTTTCTGCTTTTAGAAAAGCAGCAAGTCTCTTTTAAAGAGCTTTTGAATTACAATCTACTCTTACCAGCAAACCCTTAAGAATCTGAATTCTTACATAATTACTGGCATATAAACCCACAACGAGTTAAAGAAAGTTTTAAGGACAAAGATGCATTTTCTTTTCGTGAAGTGCACTGACCAGAGGTACTTTGTGCTTCATCTGCTTTGTTTCCATACATGCAGCCTTGTCTTTTGCAGTGCAGTGAGCTGGACTTCCTGTGCCTACACCTTGACATTCTCTTCCAAATTGTGACTAATTCTTTGATCATGCATTATTCAACAAAATACTTCCACATGAGAACAGACACATTCAGTCTTTCAAGAGCTCTCAACAGCCTCCAGAATATGAGCTGTTTCATTTGACAAGCCGCAAACGAAGTAAACATCTGTCTAGCGATTCAAGACACCGAGATTCCCTATTGTGGGAAAGGCCGAGGAGAAAGGCACGGTGAATCAATCCGGGGATCCACAGCGCAGCGTGATCTTTCCAAGGCCTGTAAGTGACAGTCTGTTGCATGAACCATTGGGTGTGGTTACAAAAGACACACAGCAGCTCAAAACCAAGAGTACTCTTTGAAACTGGCTCAGGGCTAACAGTGCCCTATAATCAGGGTCAGGGCTCTACGACGGATTCAAGCAGCAGCCTCCAGGCACACTGCACACTGGAGCCACCAGCACCAGGAGAAAACCATGGACTGATAAATAATCTGAATCGCCAAATGAGTCCAACCTGCCATATCTTTGTGGGAAGTACTAGCTAATTTATCAGTTCTTTGCTATCTTAGATTGTTTAGTACTATGACAGAGAACCACTCACAGAGATAACGGTAACTACACGAGCATAGAAATTTTATATGATGTCACCAAGACGCACGAGCTAAAATAAATTTTGACAAACACATGCATTACAAATAACCATGTTATTTCTCCCAGCCTTATCTCACTCTCTCTTATCTTCAGCAGCCAAATGTCTGTTGATTTTGGCGTCTATTTCTTTCTTCCAAAGCAACGTGTTGGCAAGGCTAAGATTTTTATGTTCTATACAGCTGATGAACCTCCATGTCCGTATTGCCTACATCTATCTTCCTACATGTTAACATACGACCCTCAGTGCAAGCAACAAGCTCCATGGACCTTGGCATACCCGCAAAATAACTTCCACTCTGTGCTAAATTCTCCAGAATAGCTTTTTAAACTAAGGTAGATTTCAGCTTCTACTATATTAAGTTGCTTGTGCAGTAACACCTTCCCAGAAGAATACCTCTACCATAGAACGCCTCCATCTCTAGAAGGGTGTTACAACAGGAAGGCAAAGTTTACATAATGCCTTCATGCCCTGTAAAGGGGAATACTTCAGTCTTCGGAGTGAGGTCCTTGATTTGTTTTCACGATTTAAATTTAAGTAACAGGAGCAAACAACCACTGTGAACCAGTAAGCAGTGAGAACTGTTAATGAACAAAACAAACGAGATTTTTGTTTCTACGTTTAAAAGCCCCCACCTGCACAGTGGTTTATAAACATAGTTACAAGAAGGCTGCAGCTGAGCTGCTCCCCCTGAGACTGTGTTGCTTCTTTCAGCTGTTGCATTTAGATGGAGTTGGTGATAGCAGGAAGGATGTAAGCCTGTAGTCTTTTTCTTTTTAGGAACAAGCCACAGAGGTGATTTGGAAAATTGAGATATTAGTAATTATGATAATATCTCATTCCTTACCAGATACATATATTCTTTTCACACATCTTTGTATTCTGTATATTAAAACAGGTAAAGAAAAAAATCATTACTTAAAAACACCTTTAAGACACTTTTATTATTTGAGTGGAAACCACTACACACTATTTGATGTTTGCTTTTTTTTTTCCCTGTTCCAAACAGAATATACAGAACACATAACAAGCACACTACTACGACTTTTTTTCCTACGAGGACATAAGAATGTTTTTACTTACACTTAGTGAACAAAATATATGAAATATATGAAGTATAGACAGACTATAGCTATCTGTATGTATCTACACCGATTCAGTAGATGGCACACAGAAATTCCAACAATATTTCATGCAGTAAGTGGACAATTTATGTCAATATTTCAAAGAGAGATAACAGGAACCAGGGAACACTCTTCAATAAGAGTTCTGGTGTTGTACACCACACCAACTCTTCCATAGCATATGCAACCGATTTTTGAACATTATGCCCAGTAATGCATGTCTCCCTCTAAAATTTAGAATTTTACAAAATAAATAAGAATCCAAAACCAGAAAATAGCTCTCACTACCTGATGGCTGCATTTGATTGAAATAGAGATTAGGCATTTTCTGGTTTACTTTAAAGATTCTTCTCTGCCCAACTAGGAAATCGAGAGGCAACTGTGCCCGGACACTGTGACACTGATCCACTATTAAAAGTCCTCTGTTAAGCGATGTTAATGAACTTTTCTGTGCAGCTTGGACATAGGAAGTACAGGAAACACTGAAGATCCTCAAAGGTAAACACATCGTACACTGCAATTAGTTCTCCATCCAAAAACTACCTTTTTGCACAATATTTGTTCGTTTAATGCTATTATGTGATAGTTCAAGTAAGTAGCTAAGTGTTAGTTCCTATTACATGCAATTTTATTCACATTTTTTGGTATTTCCTGAAGTTAAAACCCACTTGTAAACATGACTCCATTTTATTTGTTTGCAACAGACTTTCTTGAAAAAAAGTTGTTAATTTCTATCTTAAACTAAAGATCAGTGAGGCATGGCAAAAATCTTTCTAATTCTGAATACAGACTTCTTTCATGACCGCTGTGAAAATAAACCATCATGAAATAATCACACAAACCACTAAATCAAAAGTGGTATGTACAAAATCGCTTGAAAATCAGATACGTAAAGCACCACTGCAGGAAGGTTGTGTGCATAGATACACTTTTCAAACATGCCCATCACCTCAGGATCTTGGCACAAGTCTTTTTAATCATGCAAATACATACAATTGTCACAGATGCATAGAACATGCTTATGATAACATAGCCTTCTGTGTACCCCATTTCTGCACTTCACCCTACGCAACTATTTATGCGTAAATTACGTTTAATCCGAAACAGTCAAGAAAAGTCAGTATGAGCAAAATATGAGACGAACCATAACTTTCTGCTTGAAATTAAATTAAACCATTGACTTTGAAACACTGAAGTTGGAGTCCTCATGACCAAAAAGATGCTGCATTGTATAAACTTGTCTTAGCACTACACCCCTAAGTAAATAAAGACGTAACTTGTCTCCCTTTCAACTGCAATGTTAGAAAGGCTGACAGGGCTTCACAAAACCCTCCTGTGTTAGAGAACGGAAACTCCTAATGAGATTAGTTGGTGTGTGTGCAGACATTACTTAGCCATGACTAAATGGGCTCTCTTCCTGCAGCCAGTGGAAAATTCAGGGAACTTTTTCCCCCTGCAGCATCAGAGTCCCTCTAACCTTCAGCAAAGCCAGATCCAAAAACAACTCTCCACTTTCTCTCCCTTTCTCTCTCTAGCTCCTTTTTTTTTTTTTTTTTTTCTCTTTTCCCTTCCCTTACAAACATTTTCAGTGTTTTCTCGGTTGGTTGTGGAAACTATCCACGTCGGCCAAGGGGTCTTGAAGCAGGGGCTTGCTAAGAAAAGTGGGGAGGGGGAGGGCCGGGGAGAAGGCAGAAGACTACAAAGGAAACTGTAAAAAAGGAGCAAATACATAAACCTGAGAGGGAGAAAACCACAGAGTTTCTTTGTGAGCTGCAGTGACTCATTTTCAAGATGTTGTCTGCTGCCAGTTTCAAACCGGAAGCGCATGGCAATTAGTCTTGCTGTTTCCAGACAAGCCAGAAACTCT
>VWZK01018605.1:388232-400334 GCA_013396935.1 Baryphthengus martii | reverse complement strand
AGCCCTCGGTTTGCCCCGCGGCGTCCCCCTCGCTGCCCCACCGGCGAGAGGGGCGCCGGCCCCCGCAACAGCCACCAGCCGCCCCTTCCCCTCCCCGAAGCCCCCCGAAACTTTGCAGGAGTCGGGGCAGGCGCAGCAGCAGCACTTGTACCTACCCAGAAGCTGAGGGACTTTTCCGCTCTCTCCTGGTAGTTTAGAGGGAGCTGGGCAAGATCCCCTGGTTCTCCATGCTGACAGTCTTCTGCAAACGCTCTGTTGCTCTTGTAATGAGATCCTGATTTCTCCCCCCTCCTTTTTTTTTTCTTTCCTTTTTTTTTTTTTTTTTTTTTTTTTCGGCCCGGGTGTGTGTGTGTGTGCGCCCGTGTGAGAGAGCGAGCAGGAAGTCAGAGCAGTCAGACAGAGAGCCGGCTCACTTCCTTTCCTGCATTATTCCCCAGGCGGTTTGCAGTCTGTGTAAACAGGCTTTTCCTCCCCTCTCCCCTCGCTCTGGCCACTGATGTGCAGCATGGCTGTAATATAAGACACACACATAGTAAAACGGGTAACGGTAACTCCACAGGCTCGCAAGGAGCTCCGGCGGCTCCCCCGACCTCCACCTCTTCCTGTGCTACACCCCTGGGGAGGAGCTTCCCGCCAGCCCAGCGCTTGGCCCACCGGCCGGACGCGGCTACCGGGCTGCTGAAGTGGCTCGGCAGAACTCGCACCCGCTTTTCCCCGGGTGACTGTCGAGAGATGCTCCTGAAGCGCTTCCGAGCGGCGCTCCGTCCTCCCGACGTATCGCCAGGGGCCTCGGCCAGGCGCTGGCCCTGGGGGACGCGGCCGCCCTTTTCCCACTGAGCTGGGGGCTCAGGAGCGAAGTGTTGGGCACCTCTGCTTCTGGTCAGCGGAGACTGAGGGGTTGGCAGTGTGCGGTAGCTCGCTGGATGCGCTGGCCACCTTTCCTAGCTGGACCTCACATAGATAGCGAATTACAGAAATGGAGCGACATGGCACAACAACCTAGATTGAGGGCAATGACATGTTAGAAGTCAAGGGGCACTCAAATCGTCAAATCCGAGGTGCATCTTCCAGCTCCACATCATAACTTAGAGACAGACCAGCAGTAGTTTGCAGATTGGAATTTAAAGTTTTGACCCTCAAGCTGCAGACTTCTGATCAAAACTGTTGATTTAGATTTATTAAGAGGGGCACATTTCCAGTATTTCCAGTTTACATCCTTTGTCTCTTCTTGTGTCTCAAATATCTGCACTGTACTGTCTATTTCTAACTTTATTTGGAAATTCTGAGTGAGAGACATTATCTTCTGTCTGCCTCGCACATCGTATTTTAAAATCGATATCGTGCCTCTATTTCTTTTAACAATCACAAGATTTATTATTCCAGCACAATAACCGCAGTTCAGAATGTTCTTAACGTGCAATGACACAGAAGCTATGATTATTTTTTATCACTCTATTGGGTTGTTTATGATGTCATTGGGTATAAAAGTATGCTTTGATGGAATTAAAGAGATCGTCAGAGTTGGCCACTAGGTATTAGTCAATAGCATCCGAACAGCTGGCGGTGAGCAAATTGCGAGTCTCTTGTGGAAGTCCGTCAGGTTTCTTCCTTCTCATCTTTTAACATGCCATGGGGGAGCAAGACTAACATGCTACTGGCACACCAAATGATGAAACTTTGATATTTTCCTTAAATAATTCCTTTTTAGAAGTCACCCTGAATTTTAGAATACAGATGTGACGTCTTCTGAATCCATATTTTGTGTTTCTCAAATAAACAAACATTAAAATGTTTAACTTGAGGTAGTGTATTTCTGAGATTAAAATGCACAGCGGGTGAAGTTCTTACTGTAAGTGTTAGTTCAAGTCATTAGGATGCTGGAATCAATCGTTGTTCGGGGAACTACAACTGAAGACCCAAGTTTGTAAAGCCGGGGCAGCCAGAGAAGCTTTTTTATGGCAGCAATACACAATGTTGAACTAACAGCTGGGGTTACCAGCATTCATCTTCTATGTTTATCTTTCATTGAATTTGTCAACAAGAGGCAAAGCAGAGATATTCCAGAGTTGCTTTGACTGGTTATTGGTGTAGGGATCTGAGAGAATAAACTCTAAAAACTAGTATAACTTCTTTTACAAAAAGTAAATAACAGTATGTCTTTAAAAAATGTTTTAAAATTCTTCCTTTTATTTATTATGCTGTCACTTGATTGGCAGCAATAGAATATTTTTACAGCACCAGACATTTTTTCTCTGGATAGTGAGGTAGAAACCTAAATAAAGCTGCCATGCTGGATGTTCAATGGCCACTGGATGAAGGCTCTTCATATTACCCCACCAGATGCCAGAGAAGAAAGTGCAGAACTTGGTTAACGGAATAAAGCCACCAGGATACAGTGGAAACACAAGGCGTTCAGAAAGCTCTGCTGGAAATGGAAGAAAATGGGAGCTTTTGGCCAGGGCTACTGATTCTAGAACTACGGATGTCATTGGGAAAATATTTTTGGAAACTTCATCTATGTGCTTGATAAAAACACTGCGCTTTACAGAATGTTTGCCAAAACTCTCTCATCTGCGATACTTGCCTGGCTAAATTAATCTAGACTTATAGTTGTCCTTAAGAATTATCTGATGCAAAAATACAAGATGATGAATGAGGAAAATTGCAGGTTTGTATTGTGTAGGAGGCTTGCTATTTTGCAGAAGCAATGTCTCAGAAAACCTGTTTGTTAGCGTAGTCATAAAAACGCTAATTATATTTTTAGTAGAGTCACCAGTCAACTTCTGTGTCTCAATTCACATCCATTCATCAGCACATACTATCATTACAACTGTTAATTATAAAGCCTTAGTCCTGTCCTCAATCTGTGAAGATTTGGGGTTTTAGCTTTGGAAATGGTTGTCCCTCGCTCAGAGTTGGTCCAGACAACAGCTGTCACACTCATAAAGGACTAAGTGTAACTAGAGACACCTCCCCTTCGACCAGTAAAGCAGGTTACTGCTGCCGAAAGTCCTAATCTGATGGGTTCAGGCGATCCTTGAACAAACATATGCACCCAGGATGTCTCTGTGTCCTATTTATCTAGGGATAGAGCAGTTTGTAGAAGAGCCTGTATTTATAAACCTGTCTTTCTGTTGAAAAAAATTGCCCCAAAGCATTCCTAAGTATAATGATTATAATTCTGCCTCGTTTCTATTAGATTACATCAATTAAGAAACCAGGCTTTGTCTGTCCTTTCAGATTGTTTCCACCGTATTTTTAAACTGTTCATAAATCTCCTGTGCTGCTGTAATTAACCAATCTAAATGAAGGAAACAAAAAAAAAATAAAGGTAGATTTGCTGTGCTCCAGGTCTCTGTTTAAGCTCTTCAGGCTGAGGCTCATATCTCTGTTAGTCTAGATTTTAGTGTAATTTCACTCTGAGCCTTGAGTCCCACTATAATTAAATCATTAAATAAAATTAAATGAAATAATTGTAATGTCACTTTGCAGTACACAGTTTTCCCCAAATATACATAGATGCTTATAATTGTGTGTTATCAAGAACAAAGTTGAATGCAGTTGGAAGCAATTGTCCTTTCATTTAATATTTTAATTGTGAATCTGTTTAATGAATGTATACATTGTTTCACCCTCTCTAAACATTTTGCTTTTTTTTCTAGATTACAGGCTCTGTAGTGAAGAGGCTTCAAATTTGTGGCTGCCTTTGTGAAATCTAAAACAATAGATTTTATGGAAGAACCACTTGTAACCATTCTCCTCTCTTGTTTTCTAAGTCATTCTAGCTTGAATAACCACCTGCCAGGTTACAGGGGGATTTCCAGGGGATTTTGGAAAGTAGGTGTATGGAAACTAATTACCTGAGTTGGAATGACAGTCTAATTCATGTAGGATTCTTGATTGCCCTTCACAACATACTACTTAAATGCCTTGCAAATGTTGCATCAATATTGATGAAAGTTCCTCTAGCACGTTTGGCTTTTCTCTTTCACACTTTACTGTAGCTGGACAAACACAGGCTTCGGATCCAACATCTTCATTATTGCAAAAAGTCCCAGGGGATCCATACTGCTCACAAAAGTGGTCAGGTCCTCGGTTTTATCTCATCTTGCAGGCAGCTTCACTGGCAAGAAAAGTGCTGGCTGCAATACTGTCCAGTGCTACCTCCAGGGTGTAACACTGACCCTAGACCCAGGGAAACCCAAGAGATTGGACAGCACATTGTTTCTCAGCAAGCATTATTTCTTCCTGGGCTTTTTGCTGAGCTGTCTAGAGTAAAATTGTGAGGTTTAGAAAACGTTTTAGATGGCAGAAATCAACAGAACTGTTGAGAAACCTCTTGTTCGAAGTTGGATCAGATTAGTGGGAAAAACAATTGCATGCCATCATCAAAAGGTTCAAAATCTCATGTCATTTTCTGGAACAAAGAAATTCTGCAAGTTTTAACCTAAAACATTTCCTATCAGAGGCAGGGGAAGGGCTAAGTGCTTCTTCACAACATGAAACAAGTATACTCTGCAGATGGTAGGACCTCGGCAAGAAAGCAGGAGCCTCTTCCATCCTTCCAGAGACTTCTTTTTCCCTCAGGGAGCATGTCCCAGTCCCTCGTGACAGAGGCTGTGAGTGAGAATTACTGCTGGGTTGCAATTAGAGATCTGCCTTCAGTCTTAAGGGAATGATGTTTTGGAGACCCTAAGGTTTTCCTCCTCTTCCCTACCCATCCCCGGAAGGCTGTGGTGCTTGAGCAGGAAGGAGTGTTTGGGGGAAATTACTGTTTTTACGCTCCTCTTCCTCTGGCACATTTTTGCTTTCCTGAATGGTTTGCTTTCTCTGTATGTTGTTGTGGAAGAAAGCACATGACCCAACATGTTTCAAGTAAAAGCATCACTTTGCGCATACGATTTCATTAGGTTTGCTTTCTCAGTGAAAGATTTATAAGGAATTATCTCCTGTGTGCAGAGTAATTGCCTATGATTTTTTTGTCATTTCAGGAATGTCGTGTTGAAGAAGCCTATAGCACCTCAATGAGCAACTCGTGAAAACAGAGAAAGAGGATTCCAAGAATCTTCAAACAGCCGTGAGGTCTAATCTAATGGCGAAGATTAACTATTTCAGAGGTCATCTGGCTTCTCTTAAATCTTTCAATCTGTTCTACTGCAATTTCTTTCCCAGGCTAATTAGTTAAAGGTCTGAGCTAGAACTTCAGTTGCGTTTTATTGGTGTCTCTCTCTTTTTTTTTTTTTTTTCCCCCTTGTCTCCCATCTGTCTATTTTATTTTAACCTAATCTCTAAATATAACAACCAAGAGGTATCCACTGCCAAATATCACCATAGCATCCGAGTATAATGAAACTGCTTTTACTGTTTACAAATGCTTTTGGTCAAATGGGGCGCAACTCACTGCCATTTCTGCTCAGCCCACACTAATTCTAAGATTTTCAGCTGACTAAGGAAATGGTGCAGATTTTATCTTCAACATGCAACCTTCTATAGCTTTTATGTTTTCCAGTATGACACATGCTTCGTGTGACATAACCTTTTTCCTTAACTATTTTCAGTTAGGTCCGAATGACAATATTTTTTCTCTTCTTATTACTGTATATTTGATTATGATCTTCCAATGATTGTATTATTGTGTTTGTAGTTAGAAACTTAATTATGCGTGTTCTTGGTGATGTGCATTTTCTAATAAAATAATCAATGTTTTTCTAAAACCCTCCTTGTTCTCATACTCCATAGCCATAATCGTAAACCACTTTGGAAAAGCAAATCAATCTTCAAAATATCTTTGTTTTTTTAAAGACAAAACTAACCCCTTAACCAGTCATTGGCGTAGACCATAAAATACATGCGTTATGTGTTTCTTATGGGAAATGACTGCTATTGGCATAATTATAGCTGCCTTTTGCTTGTTAGAAAATCTTTTTTCTAAGTCACATTACACAAAAAAGTTAAAAAAATCAATGTGTCTTAATACTTTTACCTTACACATGCATGTACACTCGTTTTTCTTGATGAATAGTAACAGAGAGAGACCTCAGAATACAATTCAAAGCCTGTAAGTGAGGACTCTGAAATGAAAGATCTGGAGGTGTCTGCCTCTCTCTGCTAACTGTGCAGGGATTCTGGGAAGCCTCTCCAGCTAACTCAGCTACCCAAATTAGGTGCTTAGACTTACAAGACACAGATATCCCTTAGATTCATATTCTGCCTTCAGGACAGGTGAAATGTGGAATCACATTTCAGCTGTCTATGAGGGGATTTTATTCAGAGGTTTTTTTGCTATACATTTGAACTACAAGTACAAAAAGCTTTCAGTGACAGCATTTCAATTCTTCTAAAAACTCAAGTAACATAGGCTTCCGATGCAGACTCAGTCTTGTTCCTCCAAAAATACCCAGTTCATACATCTTTCATATACTGGTTTGCTCCATATTAGATCAGGACTGCTATCCTTAAATATACACATTGAAAAGCTGATACCTGTTTGCCCATCTGATACCTTGTTATCACATGCTAGTGATAGTTACAGTTCTAAAAAGATTGCTGATGTGCAGCCAAAACTACGGTTATGCAAATATTGCCTTGGCTGTTGTTGTGTGCTCTTGACTGGGTGTTATCAAGAGATGCCACATTTACATGGAAAGCTTTTTTTTGATACAGACTCCAGTCTTCTTCATAACCGGACTTAGCAAAAGGCCATAAACATGAGCCGAAGTCCATACTTACTAAACAAATTATTAAGAGTTAATCATATGCTCTTAGGTTGTGCTGAACACAAAATAAATTCAAGTGAACCTATGGGAACAGCTGTCATGGCTGTATCCCACCATTGGCACCATCCAGTGAAGCATGGCTGCTCCAGGTGAGAGGACGGGTCTTTGGCTATAACCCTCTCATCCACATTTCAGTTACCTGCAACACTAGATTTAAGTAGGTTCTTAGCTCTGCTGAAGCAAGACCTTACGTCCTTGTGGAAAAGGTGTTGAGGTTATGGCAAGCTTATTTTGACTTCAGAGGGTTTCAGTTAGGGGGTTATTGTGGAAGTGATCTCCAGGGAGACTTTGGTTAAATATTGAGTTTCTTCAAAATCTTATACAGTTTGTACCATAAACTTGCTAGTCTGACACTTGATCATTCTATTAAAAGGAGGATGATGTACCAAATAGATTATTGCTTACATTACTCCATGTAAAACAGCTCACAGAATTCATGTTAAAAAACTCTTTGGGGTAACGTTGCTAGAGAAATTGCAAAAATACATATACATAGAAATGTATAGTAAACTATGCTGTAATGAAAGTGTCTTTAAACATTTAAAGAGAAAAAGGAAATGTTATAAACTGTTGGTAAATTTTTTGGATGCTGTTTATGTTTGAACTTTTCTCTGTTTTCCTGTAGAAACTTCCGTATCCTCTTCCTGTGTCCCTACAAAGTTTTGTACAATGCAGAACAAGAAATGCTACAGGGATTGTGCTCCACCTTTCTCCTTCCTGTTGGATATCCTTTCTGTAGAGAAATGTAAAGTATATAATATTCAAGTTAAAATGTTATATTATTCTTTATCTCGGTCATTTTCTGTTATCTACAACGTATCATGCTGAATGTACATTGATTGCAGAAGTACACCGCTATTTTTACATTTTTATGACACATGAATTTCTCAGCCAAAGGTAGCTGAAATCTATTACAAAGTTTCTTGTTTTCGAGAGTCTTATCAAGGGTTCATGTCTAAGCCAAATAAGACAAGAGTGGGTTGGGTTTTTCTCTTCATTGTTTCAACTGAATTAACAGGAAGAGGGGAGTGCTTTACCTGTCTGACACTAGAGCAATATTCATTAGCTCCCACTTTTCACTTGTCTGTCTGTCCAGACTCTGCATCCTTGTGGGAATTGGACGGGAATTTCTTAACTCTCAGTAATAAATAAGGAAATTAGTAAGGGCCTTTGATCTAAGTTTCATTCTTCGTTCATTCTAAAAGTCAACACTTAAAATAAAATAAAGGAACAGGACTTTAAAAAGTTAGTTAATGTTAATGGACCATATTCCTGAGAAGTCAGTGTAGGCTTTTAGCATTGTACTGTTCCTCTGTATGTTGGAAGCCTGTTTTATAACCCTACACATATATAAATGCAGATGTATATATATGTATATGTTTCTCATTTACATCACTTAGCAGTTCTCCCCTGGCAACAGCAATAGGGCATGATGGTGGTCAAGACAGAAGAGAATTATTCTGTAGTCTGGTAGACAGGGAAGATCAGAAAACAAGCTGATTATTCATATCAAATGAAGTTCATGTATGTAAAAGAATAAATGAGCCACAGGGCTGCCAATTTGAAACCATGTAAAAAGGCAGAGACTTTTAAAAATAAGCAGAGGTTTCAGACAAATTATTGAAATACATAGCAAATAGGAAGTAGATGTTTTAAAGTTTATCTTTAGAATAATACTGAACAAAACCCATCCCTCTGCATGGATGAGATCTGTTAAGTTAAAACTTTCATATAGTTAGCAATAGCTTATTTTCCTCTCCACCTTTTCTGATAATGTATATATTTTATTGGCTTGTTTATGTTTCCTCTTGTGCTAAAGAGAAAAAGCAAACAGAACAAGGGGAAATGTTTTGACTTGTAGGAAATTACTGGTACGAAGAATAAAATAAGGATGGAGCCAGCAAAATTCATTATTTAAAATTTGTGCCTTTGCTGATTAACAAATGATTAAGAAGTATATATCAGTTTCCCCTTTATTTTTTCATGTTTTATTTGGCATACCTATTTATATTATAATGTTCTTGCCTGATTTTACTTCTATAAAAAATATTTCTTTAATAATAAGTAATTTAGCACAAGGTTAACATGTGGCAATGAATGGTCCCTAAAAAGCCCCCTGTGTTTAGAACATACAATGACACCATAAATTGATCAGAGTGATTTTTTCTATGCAAATCACAGAATCACAGTTAGCAGTGGGAGCTATACTTTTGCATGTGGCAAACATTTATGATTGTGTTAGAGCATTCTGCTTTTGTGGTTAATAGATTTGACTCCAATTCCTGTTCTGCTCAGGCTCCCTCATGTCTAAATTAACAGAATTGTACTGAAATAATTGGTGTTACTCTGAATTTTCATTGGGCTAATTATGAATAATTTCAGACCCTTGTTGGCATTTCGGAAATAAATATTGGCTTCCCAATCCCAAAGAGACAGAAATAACTTTAGCCCTTTTTTTTAGCAAAATGAGTCTTTTGTGATCACACACTATGTGAGCACAGGTGAGAGAACCTATGACTGTGTGACTGTAGATTTGCACTGGTGTCTTCCAGTTCTTCCTGGTAACAGGTAACCCAGCTTTCCCATTTCAGCTAAACTGAGAAAAATGGTCTCAAATCTCCAACCAACATTACTTTAAGTCCCATGAAAATCTGTGAAAATTAGCTCTTGGAAAGTATACCCTGTTAATGCTACATCAGGAGGAAGTGTAACTGAACTCAGCAAGCCATGGTGAGGTGCCTTAATGATGTGATTAGAGTCAATTGGAGTTTGTACTTATTATGCGCCAAAAAAAAAAAAAAGGTCAAACTATGTGGAACCATAGGAAGCCAGACTTCATTATCTCTTCCTTTCTGGAACACCTTGGTTTTTTTGCACAGCTCCACAGAGATATAAAGTGTTCTCTTCTTTTCCAACATGCACAAGAGGCTACTAGGAAAGACTGAACTGTCTTGGAGGCCAGTGTTAGGCCAGTAAGATAGAGTACTTAACAGTTTTCATCCTGGTTCTCTTTCATTATATCGTTCTTCTTTGCTCTTTCTGGTTCTGTTGCTAATCTTGGTTTGTCTATCAGAGCCTCATGAAACCACATTTTGGAAGGCATAGATAAACTTGTTCTGCTCTCTGGATGAACCTCAAAAGCAGTGCAAACTGTTCGATACCTTCCTCCTGAAGTTGCAGGAGTCT
Organism: Baryphthengus martii; assembly: GCA_013396935.1. Taxonomy (NCBI): domain Eukaryota; kingdom Metazoa; phylum Chordata; class Aves; order Coraciiformes; family Momotidae; genus Baryphthengus; species Baryphthengus martii. The sequence continues at coordinate 390,372 of VWZK01018605.1, read as the reverse complement.
TCTTTCCTTGAGGGCATCAGCGTAAAATTACACATATGCTAGTAATCTTAACAAGAACAACACTTATTAAAACCAAGGTGAAAACTCGATGAAAACAAAAGGTATGTGTATTTTACCCTAATTTATCCGATACACTTCTGATCAGCTTTATTAGATAAGGTGTCCTCAGCTGAGTTTTATAGAGGAAAAGAAATATAAACAAGTAGCTTGGTGAACAGCATGCTTCACTCTCCAGGGTGTTCTCTTTTTGCACAGTCAGATAAACAGTTTTGAGCCAGTGGCTTTCTGAACTAGTTTCCCCAGTTACCTGTATGCATAGACTCATTGCTTTCTCTAGGACAAGTAGAAACCTTTATGTACCCAAACCAGCATTAGTAAAAGTGGAATTATGAGACAAATGGGGCATTGGTTTAATGTGATGCTTATGTTTGCACATTTTTATCTCTAAGTTATTGCTGGTAGTGTCACAGGGGGAACCTGGGCTTTGTGGAAGCGAGCAGGAGATGCTCTACTCCAAGACTTTTTACTGGAGGTAAAGAGCAGCCTCTTGAAAGCTTAGTAGCTATTTCAGAGCCTGCATTTTTAAGTTTGTTTAAAACTCATTACAAGCAGCTCCAAACAATTATCTCTTCACCCCAGAAAACTGTTTCACGATTTGATTAAATTAAAAAAAATAATAATCTATGTATGTGTTTCTGTGAGGATTTTATTGAGATAAAGACACATGAAAATATGAGTGCTTTGTGTAATTCTGAAAACAGTGAAGCCTGAATCATGACTTACGTCCCCTGTGGGAGGTAGCCAAGTTGGGCATTTACCATGATGCTGAAAGGGTTTCCTTCCTCTTCCTCATACTTCCCCTATCAGCATGGTCTGCAAGACCTCCATGCACTCAAGGGCTGTGTCACTAAATCGTGGCTATAAGTCCGATTTAGAGCAGGGCTGCATCTGCCCCTGCAGGTTCCACCGCCTCCACTTCCATTTCTCTCCCACAGGCAAAAAACCTTCCTTTGGGGCCTGATACTTTCCTCAGTCGAGCAGAACAGCTGTCAAGGGAGTTTATGTTTGTGAAGAAACAAAAATGAGTCACAGGCTAAAGAGTAATTTAATAATCTAGAAACAGATGCCCTTGAGGATGTGTGGTATATTAGAGGAAACAGCAACTTCTATGATGCCTGTCTTTCTCCCAGAAAGAGTCACCTCTGTCTTGCCTCACTGTAGCTTTGGCAGCTCCTTTTAAGGTAGGTCTGCCAGTTTAGAGACCTCTAGGCACAAGAAAATCTGGAATTGTAGCATTTCAGTCCTTTTAAATGAGTTCTTCTGCTCACGAAGCTGCTTAATTTCCAGGGAGCTCTACCAAAATAGAGTTGGTGCCTTTATTCCAATATCCATGTTGTTCCATCACCTCTCTTCAAAGTTCTGCATAACTGCCGAGTGGGGTGGAACAGGGAACTGAGATGTTCTGGGTCTCATGGCAAGGGTTCCAGGAAATGATGAGCAATTATTGATAATGGTTCTTTGCTTCAGGAATGGAAAACTTACTAAGATGTTTTAAGATCTTTGCTGAACGATGAAAATAGTTTATATTTTTAAGGGAATATTATCTTGCAGTGATTTGCATATAACTGTATTGTAACCCTTCTCAGGTCTTCTCCAGACCAGGAGGAGGAAACCTCCCCAAAAGGGAGGTCATCTACCTGCAAAATATGTATTTATGCTTACATGAGGAGGAGGTAGAGCCCCAGGTGTTGTAGCTATGGCTTCTGGCATTATCTGCTAACCTTTTCAATTAAATTACTTAGAAAGGGAAGGGCAATCTCTGCTGCCAAGATATCAATCATCCTGTCACTCTCTAACAGGTGTGTTATTTAAGTGACTTCAAGCAAGACCTGCACTGAGTCATGTCTGGAGGTGACAAGGAGTCAGCTGTCTGTGAGATGAGGATGGGATTCTTCCAGGGTGTAGAAGAGAAAATATCAATGGTGGAAAGGACCCTAAAAAAGATTTGATTTAATATCTCCAGCTTCCATGTATGCGGCATAGAAAAGGTCTACTCTGAAGAGCTATGAAGTAAACACCATTTGGTGTTTGAAGAGGAGAGGAGAGGGAGAGGAGAGGAGAGGAGAGGAGAGGAGAGGAG